>QANX01005287.1:7674-176314 GCA_003254975.1 Ochetophila trinervis | reverse complement strand
GGCCGAGCACCCTCAAATCACGCAGTCCACACGAGCGAGCTTCGAGACGAACGGAGGCCGGAATTAGTTTCGGAAGGTCCAAAATAGGGGGAAAGGACCGATTTCATCACCGGAAACCGCCGAGATCCGGCGACCGGAGGAGAAACGGCCCTCGCCGGATCCGTTGTCGTTTCCGGCAAACCGCGGCGTTTCACGGCCAGTCGAGGGTGGGGAAGGAGAGAGGAGGGTCCGGCGAAGCTTTCTCGGACAGTGGGCCGGCCTGACTCCACCGGAATCCGACGAATCGCAAAAAAAGCAGCTGACCGGATTTCTCACCTTTCCCGGCGATCTGGACTGTTCCACGGGCTGCCGCCGGCAGGAAAAGGTGGCCGGGCAAGTTGGCTTCCAAACCCAGGCGGTGGCGCGGCTGATCGGCGCCGGAAACGGGCCTAATCCGGCAATTTTGAAAATCGCAGTTGGCCGGATTTCCTTAAATTTCCGGCTGTCTGGACCTTTCCACGGCGAGCCACCGGTGCCAAAGGAGAGAGGGGGTCGGCGGGGTCATTTCCTGGGTGGTTTCCGGCCTGATCTGGCCGGGATTTGACCGTGGCCGGCGGTCGGAAGTTGCGCGATAGGTGGCTGCGCGAGAGGGGGGAAAACTGGCCGTGCGTGTGCTGTCCCTGCAGAACCTTCCAGCTAAAAACACATAAAGGCAGGGGCAAAATGGTCATTTTGCCCTGCCACAGCAATTTACCAAAATACCCCTCACTCTCTTCCGGTCATAACTTCTCGGTTTTAACTCCAAATCGAGCGTGCCACTAGTCTACGGACTCGTATTGACTAGCTCTACGCAATGGTACCACGGTCAAAACCATTGCACGCTCACACCAAAAAGTCAACCCCGAGCCCTTCCTTGGTCAAACTTGGTCAACTCGGTCAACTTTGAGAAATTTCAATATTTTCCCTGGGACGGGGTGTTACAACCTACCCCCCTTACAAAAATTTCATCCTCGAAATTTCATACTCCAAGCGTGATAAAAACGCGAGTACCAAGGTCGCAACTATTCAGGTTCCCACTACGCTTCCGCTGCGCAACTCTAACCATTACCTTTCTTAGGTATTCATTCTCAGATACGCAGTCCGTAGCTGCTCAGGTTGATCAAAAGATCTAACACCATACTTGATAAAAAGTAATGTGTCAACATTTAATTTCCCAACAAATACTTAGCCTTTGAAATTTATCCAATCTCAAAAACAGATTCAACTCTAAACACACCGCTCAAATCACCTTACCATTAATCTTCTTTCCACTTGTGCCCAAAACCAAGATTTCTCCTCTTAACATTTCCTACCAGCACTTCCTCGTTACTTCATCAGCTCCGTCATGTTTACAAATTTTTCCAAAATCAATATTGGTTGCCCATCCATAAAACGAAATACCAACAACACCTTCGACAACATCACCACCCACGGTAAAACACACCCAAGCCAAACAAAAATCAAATTAACTCTCTCATTGGTCCACAACCCACGGCAACAAAACTTCCAAACCACCCATAAGTTCATTCCAATAAATTTTTAATAAAATTTTCGGCAGTAGTGAAACTTTTCGGTCTGTTAATTCTTACCCTTTTAAAATTTTGTTTAGCGGGTTTTTCATGACTGCTTGTGGCTTAGTGGCAACATTAAGTCACGCAGGCAGGATCTTTGCGGGTCGGGTCCTGTCAACTATTTTGTAACACCACACTCTCTCTTCAACCAATATTGTCTCCAATTTAGCCACCGCACTTCAGACGGTATGAAGTTTTTGGTCAGACTTCCCAGGGGATCACCCATCCTAGGAATGCTCCCACAGGAGCACGCTTAACCCCAGAGTTCTTCCAACTCTGGTGCCAAACGCTCTGAAAGGGCCTTAGTTGTTAAGAGAGTGCTTACTTTACATTTGAACCATTACCACATGACCCCCCTTCCACACCCGGGCGATGTGGGATTGGACACCGATCTATGCCAGTAAGGTAGCCTGCCAGTGCCTCGCACCCGCCCACACTTACTCTGGCTATGCCAGTAAGGTAGCCTGCCAATGCCCTTGCACCCGCCCACACTTACTCTAGCTCTAGATCCGGGTCGTCACAATCCACCCCCCTTTGGGGCCCAACCTCCTCGCTGGCACATTTACGGCCGGGTACAGGCTCTGATACCAAGTTGACAAGACCCGACCCGCAAAGATCCTGCCTGCGTGACTTAATGTTGCCACTAAGCCACAAGCAGTCATGAAAAACCCGCTAAACAAAATTTTAAAAGAAAATCATTAAATCATTATAAGACAATTTTGGGGCAAAAACATAATTTAACAACATCAATAAAAAAAAATCTCGAATCAATCACTAATATCATAATTAAATTATTGGAAAACACTTAAAATCATTTTGATGCTCAAAAGATACCAAGCTGAAGGCCAAAATCTGAAAAATCAACACTTAGGTCATAACCCGTAAAATCAACTAAAATCATTACTCATACATCATATCTCCAAAATCGGTACCATAAATATCATGTGAATGGGTCACAACCCGAAAAAAATCAAATACTTAGGCCACAGCCCATAATTTCAAAACCATCAATCTCAACCATAAATCACAATCATATATCAAACGAGTACCACACTCTAGTATCGTGCCATGTGACCCTCAGCGTCCTGATGGCGTCACAGGCGGGGGGAGGGGGGCTCAGTCATCACAACGAATCGGCGTCCCAAATCCGTCATGGCAGGATCCTCATCATCTCTCTCCCGACACGTGTCCGCGGCAGAGGATGGCATAATATAGTACTAGCGCGCGCAATAACCAACATATCTCAAACATCATATCGATACTGTGTGGTACTCCTCAAAACCAAATCCAAAATCATCCATCATCGGATTTTTTTATTTATAAAATCTCTCAAATTCCTTTTATCTTTTAAAAGCATCGCAGTAAAATCCAACAATTTTCCAAATCTTTTATTTTTTGAAAAATTTCTATAACAATCAAGCATTCAGTTATTACAAAACTTGCCCCAAAACTTTATTAAATATCACAAAAAATCCAATCACTTTAAAATCACCAAATTTTTCCACAATATCGTAAAATATCCGATAACTTCAAAATTCAATAAACAATCCATTAAATCGCAAACTTCATATTTATTTCAAATAAATATAAAAATCCATCAAATCTTAAAATCAAACTCGTGCAAAATTTAAATCACCATAAAACATATTTAATAAATAAAATTTAATGCATAAAAAAAATTTGATTCAAACCATAAATTTAAATTCAATCAAATATAGCATATAAATCCCAAACGATTTAGAAAAATACTTGCACTCACCATTAAAACATCAAATGATTTAATTCATAAAATAAATTAAAATTAAAATTAAAAATACTTGCACTCACCATACATTATAATTTTAACATTTTCACCACAAAAAAATGTATTCACAGGCACAATATAATTTCAACATTTCAACACAATTTCACAACATATTCATACATTATAATTTCAACATTTCAACACATTTTGACATTTTCACCAATATATTCACATATATATGTTCATGGCACATTTAAAGCACAAAATCGATAAAATACAGCAAGGATTCACGATTGCAAACTACTTACCTTAAGTTTTCAGGTTGAAAATGCAGTAGATTCCCGTTGAAATGAAGCAAACGATGGAGAGAAGCTTGCGGCGGAGAAAGTTCGAGTGTAGGGTTTATGGAGAAATGGGGAAAAATGAAAGAGAATGCCGTATAAGGAAGAAAATACGGGGGCAAAAACGACACCGTTCTAGTTATAGACAACAGTTTTTTAGTTATAACCATCGTCTATATACTTAAGACGACGGTTCCTAGTTAAGCCGTCGTCTATATACTAAAAACAACGGTTTCATTAAGAACCGTCGTCTATAGTACTAAATAAAATGGCGTCGTTCTATATATAGGGACCAAACGACGCCGTTTTAACTACGAAATTTTGTTAGTTCACCCAGCAAACCAGATCCTGCCAGGCGTGTATCCAAGTGTCATTTCATGCGCCTGGGTAAAAAAAATTTAATTAACTTATTTTTAATATAATTGAAATATTTATAAACTTACTAATTAACACCTCAATTTTTTATAAATATTAAATTAAACTATTTTTAATATAATTAAAATATTAAAAAATATAATTGAAATATTTTTTAAATATTTTTAATATTATTAAAATATTTATAAATATAATTACAATATATCTAAAATTTATCTTCAAGAAAATAACTTTAAATTGTGTCAACAATAACTTTAAATTATTATATTTACCATTAGTTTAATTTGTATATTGAAAAATTAAAAAAAAATTTGGACATACTTGATATAATTTAATAAAAGAGAAAAAAATTAATTAAACACAATCAACATTATTCTTTATTTTTAATCCATATTCCATTACAATCGTTGCGAACACAGACTTCTTCGCAGTCCTTAGCATCAGGAGCGATCTTTTCATCGGTATTTGCATAGCAAATGGAGTGTGAATCAAATCAATGTCTCCAAATGTATCCCTTTCAGAAGATTTGGTATGTGTGTAATGAGGAGTGCTTAATACCACCGACCATTGTGAATCACAAGGATCTTCCCATAAAATACTTGTGTTGCTTGAGAAGCCAAAATAAATGGATCATATTTGTGACCAAGTTTGTTGAAGTTGACACATGTAAATCCATAATCATCTTTCTTAACACCATGATTGAAGTCATCCCAATCACATTTGAACACCGAAATTCGAAATTTAATGTAATCCACATCCCATATTCCAACCACTACACCATAAAACGACATATCAGTGAATTTTGGATTGTCGTCTTTTGCATTTGAATACTACATCGATCCAGCCACCAAGCTTAAGCCGCTATTCTGTGTAACACGCTTGTTGTCTTTTTCAACTGTATGGTATCGGATTCCGTTAATGTCGGAGCCCGAATAGCTCATTACTTCAAAACATGGTCTCAGTGCAATTCATCTCAATGTATGTGAAACACTATTATCTAGTTCACTCAATTCTTTCTGAATCTGCAAAAACACCACACGCACTATTAGTAAATGCATCAACTATTTAATTAATATCACAGTGAAACCAACAAACACTAGAGGTGTCGGTTTGCAATAAAAGTAACAATTAATGTTAAACTTACTTCATCTCGAAACCAATAAATGAAAGTGCAATTTTGCTCATTTTGAAACCATTTTGCTTTTCTTGTTTTGTTACGATATCACACTTCAAACTCTCCATATGTTTTCTAAAGAAAACCAAAGTTAATGACTATAGTAAACCAATATTCAATATAAAATATATAGCATTAAACTTACTCGAAGTAAGGTTGTACTTCGGGTGTATTTGAAAGTATGTACAAATGTACTTGCTCCCATAGTTCACGAGTAATACCCAATAAATTACCACCTTTCAAAGGATTACCAGTATCATCTTTCACACATTGTACTTCATGGCGGCCATGAGGGTTCCCGATTGCATGCACACATTTTTAATATTCACTACAAAATTCGATTGCTTCCTCAGTGATGTAGTTCTCTGCAATGCAGCTTTCTAGGCGGTAATGATTATGAACATACCTCTTCAACACTTTCATGTATCTCTCAAACGGATACGTCCACCGAAAGAAAACTGGCCCACACAATCGCACTTCTTGAACCAAATGAACAGTTAGATGAACCATTATATCAAAGAAAGACGGAGGAAAATACTTTTCAAGTAAACACAATGTCTTAACAAGATCTGTCTGAATAATGTCCAAATTTGAAACATCAATCTCGTTTTTGCATATAGCGTTGAAGAAGAAACAAAATCTCATTATTACATGTCGGACATTTGTTGGGAGGACTGATCGTAGTGCAAAAGGCATCAGTTGTTGCATCAAGGTATGTAAATCATGAGATTTCATGCCTTTCAACTTCAAATCATTCATCGACACAATATTCTGAAAATTTGAAGAGTAGCCATCGGGAACCTTTAAATTTGCCAAACACTTGCAAAAAGTTTTCTTCTCTTCCTTGGATAATGTGTAACATGTAGGTGGTAGATATGTCATTCTCTATTCAACAACAGAAGCCAAATCACTTCTTATGCCCATTTCGACCAAATCAAGCCGAGAATTAAGTGCATCTTTAGTTTTTCCAGGAATGTTAAGCAATGTGCCAACAATATACATTTTTTTCAATATGCATGAAATCTAAGTTATGCCTCACATATAATGACTTCCAATAGTCAAGCTCAAAAAATATAAACTTCTTCTTCCAGCAATCTCAATCAGCAGTAGACTTTTTTCTCTTATTACCACTATCAAATAACTTATAGTCAAGTTTTTGAAGTATATCTTCCACTGTCACAGGTAAAGGAGTTGGACGAAACTCCTGAAATCCATTGAAAGATTTCTTTTGCTTTCGAAAATGATGATCACTCGGAAGAAACCTCCTATGTCCGCAATAATTCATTTTTCTACCATTTTTCAAACTTTGAGCACACGTGTTCTGGATGCAAAAAGGACAAGCAAAATATCCTTTAGTGATATGACCAGACAAATTACTATATGTGGGGAAGTCATTTATAGTCCACAATAATATTGCTCGCATAGTGAAAAATTCCTACTTACACGCATCCCAAGTTTGCACCCTCTCATCCCACATCAGCTTAAGATTTTCAATCAATGGTTGCAGATAAACATCTATATCGTTGCCAGGATGCTTTGGTTCAGATATCAACACTGTCAACATTATAAACTTCCGCTTCATACACAACCATAGTGAAAGATTATATGTAACTGTAAGCATAGTCCAACAATTGTATTGAGAACTCATATGCTTATGCAGGTTAATGTCATCAGCTGCAATCCCAAGCCTTAAGTTTTGACATTCATTACCAAAATTAGGCCACATGCAATCAACTAGCTTCCAAGATGGTGAATCAGCGGAATGACTTAACTTCCCAACTACGACCTTTCGTTCATTTGCATGCCACGTCAGATTTTTAAATGTGTCAACGCTTTGAAACATCCTCTTGAACCGTGGAATGGGTGGAAAATACCACATGACTTTATGAAGGACATTTACTCGATTAGTTCCATCGTCAGTTTCCTTCCACCTTGATGCTCTGCATTTAGGACAACTTTCTTGCACTTCATATTCTTTTCGATAAAGAATGCAGTTGTTGCGACAACAATGTATCTTTTCATAATCTATGCCCAATGTTGTTAGAGTCTTTTTCACGTTGTAAATAGAATATGGCAAAACGTTATTGTTTGGTAGCATTTCCCGCAACAACTTTAATAATTCGGAAAAACTTGTGTCTGAAAAACCGTATTTCGATTCAGATTATACAATTTTACCAAACTAGATAGTTTGGTAAAATTCGTACAACCTAGATACAAAGGAATTTTAGTATCCTCCAACAACCTCTTAAATTCACCTGGATTATCCACGAACTTGTCACAAACATCATTCACCATGTCAATATTATTATCCACCACATTTTCATCATCTGTATTTATGTGGGTAAAATGACTTTCAGTGTTATTGCTTTTGCTAATTCCACTAACTCTAGATCAATCTCCACTATATCCTTCCAACTCTTCTCCATGTAAAATCTACTTACGATAATTCGTATCAAACCCCTTAAAGTATACATGCCCTTTCACTTTTTCAATAGTGCTAAAAAATAAATTCCCACATTCCATACAAGGACATCGAATTTTACCATCTCTACTTGCACTTTTCTTAGCAAATTCTAAAAACATTTCAAAACCCTTTTGAAATGCTTCGGTTCTCTTCTCCATTGTTATCCATGATTTGTCCATTTTATCTATTTGAATAACAACTAATTAAAACTAATTTAAACAAGAATGATTTAAAATATAGCAATAAATAATATATTACTAACAATTTAACCAACATTTAATAATTAACAAATCAATAATAGAAAATAAATAGAGAATAATAAATAAATAAACAATAAATATAGAAACAACGATAATTACACAACTAATTAGTATTAATATTTTACTATATTCTAAAATTAACTACAACAACATAAAATATATAATAAATAACAATACTATATGAGATTATAACATATCAAATATTTAAACAAAACTAACAAATTTAATAAATGGAAAACATATATATATATATATATCATTGAAGAATTTAAATGTTCATAACCTAATAATTATAAAATAATTAATTCATAAAAGTAAAATTATATAACTAATTTAATTTAAATGATAATGCAATAACATAAATATTTAATGTGGTTAATTGCAAAATTACTTACCTCGATATTTTTTACAACAATCAACTTCAAGCTTCAACAAATTGATGAATTAAATCCTGAATAAATGCTATTAGAATATTTTTGATCACCACTAAAAATTGAATGAAAATTATGGGAGAAATGAATTTCTTATTAAAAAGTGAATTTGATTGAGAACAAAATTGAAAATATATAAGCAAAAAAAATTACAATGGCTATATTTTTTGCAACGGCTATTTTTCTAATAGTTATTTTTGCAACGTTAAAACCCGCTTTTCAGACACTAAACATAAAAGCGCCACGTGGACAAATGTACACAAAAGGACATCGATTAAAAACAAAAACCGTCGTAAAAAAATGAAAGAGTATAGACGACAATTTTTTTTAGAAACCGTCGTCTATACTTACATAAAAGACGATTGTTCATAAGAAACCGTCGTCTATAGTTACATAATTGACGATAATCTTCAACAGACACGTGGCATCCACGTTGCTGCCATGTGTCTTTACAGTTTTATCAACGACGGTTTTAAAGTAACTGTCGTCTTTTGATGTGACTATAGACGACGGTTATAAATAAAACTGTCGTTGATATTTTCTTTATACGACACACCGTCGTATTTGTTACCCTCCAAAGTTAATAGCCGTCGTCTTATTGTATCAATATCGGCTTTCTTTTATAACCGACGTCTATATAAAAATAAAACCGACGTCGATAACTTCTTTCTGTAGTAGTGATAGCTTCTCAAAATCAAATAATCTTCGTCAACCATAACCACAAAGCTGATGAAAGAAAAAAAAATGTGGTAGATAAAATTTAAAAAAAAAAATTAAATATATAGTAAATACAAAGTTCTCTTTCTCTACGATGGTACCTTCAATTCTCTTTTCTCACCGGTGTCTTTTATCGGTCGTTTTCCAAGCTTAGCATCATTTTTTTTTACGAAGACTGAAGGATCTCTGGTCTTCGACTAATAGCTTGACACTCTTTCGTGAAAATCATTTTGGTATCGCTACTACTCATCCATTTTCTCTTTTGCTCGATTGTTTCTTGAAAACCATGATTGTTTTTCAGGTCATTTATATGACTGATCAAGACCAACCCATTTTGTGAGAGGAAGTTTTCTAGGCCTTCTGTTATCTTCTCCAAATACTTTTCAAATTGGTTCTCTCGATTATTAAAAATTAATTTAAAAACAAATATATATATATATATATATATATATATATATATAAAGGGGATTGTTTGATTTTGAGTTGTTGTTGATGTGGTTCTGTATTGGACGGAAGGGGTTCACAGAGAAAGGTGATCAAGATGATTTGGAAAGACAAAAATATCATGCAAAATTAATAGCTGATGGATGAAAAAACCAAATGGGCTAACGGTGTTAATTTACTCATAATTAAAGGGCTAAATTGCCAAGAAAAATAAATAAAAGATAAGTCTATCAAACGCCTTAAACATAAATGATTAATAGTGCAAATTATCTAAAAAAAGAAAAATGAACATTTCTCTTTCATCCTATCTCATTATAACAGTCAGTTGGCAATGACCACTATAATTATTTTTAAATTTTGTATTATCAAAACTTGGTGCTAAAAATATGTCCTCTTCAATTTATTAGGAAAAAAAAATCTATTAGGAATATAAACTTATGCATGGATGTTTTTATTTTGTGAAAGAATCAGAGCATCTCCAATAGTTATTTCTATTGGAGTTTATGTGGCAGAAAATATTCTGTTTATGTGATACAATGTCTATTTAAAAATTATCTCTAATGGTTGTGTTCAAAATAAACTAAAAATTATTTAAAAATTAATTAAAATTGATAAAAATAAATAAAATAATAAGTTAGACTGTCTAACAAACCTTCTAAAAGTAGACAGTCTTCTATACATCTTCTATTTTTTTTATGCCACATCAGCTTAACAGACTATTTAGACAAAACTATTGAATATTTTTATATTAGTCTGTCTATTTATCTTATATTGCAAAGATTTTTAAAAAATAAACAGAGCAATTAGAGATGCTTTTAGTATGGATATATAGTTTGTTAGAGATATTAGATAATTCTTATTCTTGTAATTATTATGTTTTAGTGATAAAGCTTATCTCGGGAGGTGTTAGTATTGTTGTATACATATCAGTGTTAGATTCAAAGGTTATCCTCGTATCACTTTATGTGTATGTATATGCCATGTATCTGTAATTGCAAATATAGTGAATATAATAGTTTTTAGCATCAATTTTAAAATCTAAGTTGGTATTAGAACTTTTTTTTTTTTTTTTTTAATTCTTCCAAAATCAATCAGAAAGTCTTCCTCCACTTCGTCCATTACATTCCAAAGCAGATCAGCTTCCGCCCCTGCAATACAAGTAGCTGCAATGTTTAGTCACCCATTATCCATAAAACTTGATTCCACCAATTTTTGCAATGGCGGAAACAAGCATTGGCTGCCATTTGGGGAAATCATATGACACCATATCTGCAGTCCAAAAAAAATTGATGAATTTGTTGATACAGACAAAGATGAAGGAAGTTTAATGAACAATCATTATGCCAAAATGGTTAATAGACGACACTAAATGCGCGACACAAAATAAAAATTGCGTAGTATAAAACTAATTCGGAATACAAAATTGTTGCGTCGCTTTTATTTTAACAAAACAACGCCACAGAAGCATCGTCAAAATGTTTCATTGGTGGCACGAAAAAGATTCAGCGATACGTATTCGTTTAATATCGCAAAAAATATGTGCACCAAATATATTTCGCGACAAGCATTCGAAGCGTGTCGCGAAAAAATTACATGCGAAACACATTATGCGACACCCATTGGGCATGTGTCGTGAAATATTTGCGCGCGAAATACATTCCGCGACACATATTATGCATATGTCGCCAAAAATCTGCACCCAAAAACTTTTTGCTACACAAGAACGTAACATGTCGCTAATTAATTAGGCGCGGAACCTAATTAATGACACCTAAAATACATTTCGTGACAAATATTTAGCATTGTCCCGAAAATTTTACCTGGCAAAAAAACATTCGCAACGAAAAAAGATAAATTTGACATTATTAGTAACGCAAGTGTCCTATAATTGGCGACACTAGTATCTCATTTTCTCCAATTAGTGTACAAAATTTGCAAAAATAGCAACGCTGGTGTCGCCAATTGTATATCATTTATTTCACATCACGCTAAAAATTAATTAACACATACCACAGATATTTCACAATACCAAAATAATCAATATATAAGATATCATAGAAAATTAGAATTTTATATCATATAAATTATAAGATTTGCATGTATATAAATATATAAATATGAAAAAATTAATATGAAAATTTTAACGAAAATTTCAACATAAATTATTATTATCATTTTTTTAAAAACAAATATATTTTCCATGACATAGAAACAAAGATATGTCATAGAAATCTCGTGAAAATTATGAATTTTTTCATCGATGTTGGAATGCAGCAATACTGTTTAATCAATAGTTCCCATTATTAACATCAATTCGTTTTAAGTAAAAATAAAAATAAAAATGATAATTATTGTAAAAGCTTCTCCACCATCAATAAATATTGTTCTACATAAATTTAAAGCAAAGCCAAAAAGTTTAATAAATTTTATAACACTATATGTTAAAACAAAGAAAGAAAAATATATTTAAATAAAATACAATGTCGACATAAATTAATCGATATCACTTTATGAAGAAATATAATATCTAATAAAAAGGCCCCTTTTCTTCATTTAAGGCCACAAATAAAGTTGGGCCGGACCTGGACTGACCCTCCAAACCCAAATAAGTATACAAAACTTAGTCAGACAAAATAAAACCTGACCAATAGACATGACATAATGAGGACTCGATGCAAACATTAGTAAAACAAAAAGTTGGGGTAAAATTCAGGAATGAAAACTTCCCAAGGAGTCGTTCTGGAATAATGCACAATGGGTGGTGGCACTGACATGACCCTAAACCAACTTTTTCATTCATCTCCAACGCAAGAAACAAAATCACATTGGAGGAAACCACAGATATGGTGGGACACATATCTCTCACATCAATGTCATTAAATAATCCAGTGAAGAAGCAGAAGCTTTGAGATTTGTACATTCAGAAGATCACTTACCTCAAAATCTTGAGACATAAATCCTCCATGATACTCAAAATTTATCCACTTTCTTGCAAGAGAAGCAAGAGTTTACCCATATCCGCAAAAAACCAACACCACCCACCCTTCCTCCCGACAAAATCAGAATCCAACTCCACGATGCTGATGCAATAGTTAGTGAAAATATTTTTGTGATGATGCAAGAGTTAGTGACAACTTGAAGACTGGCTAACAGGCTTCTGATGTCTGAAAATGGCCATGACTCGACACATGCAATCCCAGACCAAACTCGACGCACTCAATGCATGCATGCAGGGACTCTAAAATGATGCAAATATGTGGCAGTAGCCTCAAACAGAAATGGCACGATTGATGGCCAACTTGGCCCATTCAGCCGATTCTTTAATCAAATGGTCTTCTGAGGATAAACATTCATTTAAAAAGTCTCTGCTTGACAGAGATTGCTGTATCAAGGAACCCGCATGACTTCCCAGTGTATCTGCTAGGTCACCAAGTACTCCAATGGCAGTTTTCATCACAAGATCGTCCCTGAATACAAATAAAAAAGTTAGTAAAACATCATATATTACATGTCATCACAACACTAAATACAAAAACTCACATGTCTCTTTCCATATATATGCTATCCAGGAACTGCAGAATGGAAGATGCATAAGGAATCAAGAGCTGAGTTTTTGGAGAACTCTTGAACCCTTGGAAAATCCCAGAATATGCCTCCAAGATTCCGTTTCTCAGAGTATTTGTGTACTCTGTAATTTCATCATCAGCACCAGATGATTGGGCTGACAATTCTGCTGCACTCTGAAGCATAGGCATGGCATACATTAAATACTTCTCAAAGCTCTCTCCTATAGCCAGCGCTATATCGCCAAAGCAGGAGAATATGGGAGGCTTCACAGAGCGGTGCAACTGATTGCTTGATAAATCCTTAAGGAGCTGACTCATAATCCCGTCACAGTAAGGAAGAATTTGATCTTCCAATGCCCTGCATATGTCTCCTACAACACCAACAGTGACAGCGCATACTTGGTATTCCTCAAAATTCTGAAGACCCATCTCAATATACTTGTAATACTCCGGCATGTATTTTGCAAAACCTGAGCCTGTTGCATATGCAAGGGCTCCAATAGCAAGCATAGCCTCCTCATGAACTGTGGCACTTCTACAAGCAAATACCCTAAGAAAGAGTCCCATTATCTGATCTGCAAACTGCATAAAGACATGTTTAGTTGGCTCTGATGACCCTAGCTTCTGAATAATGACTTGCAGGCACCCACAGAGAAGCCCTTGTAATTCACCCTGCTTCTCCCTCTCATCAGATGAAAGCTTCTGCCCTTCAAGAGTGTTGTGCAATTCCATCATGATAACAGGAACCAACTGCAAAACCATGGGAGCAGTTTCATCAGTTGAGCACCTCACTATTTCGTTCAGTGTTTCATATGCAGCAGTCCTCAATCGTGATTCCCCAGCATCTTCTCTGTGGGTAACAGTAAGAAGCGACTGAACAATCTCCTGGAAGAAAGGAGTAAGAGGAGATGATGAGCCCATATCCTCATAACCCTGAGCAAGAAAATAAAGTGCACCACAGGCCTTCTCAGCAACATTTGGGACATCCTTCATGCTCTGAAGAAGAACTGTGATGATCTGTTGGCAGTTAGCCTGGGTAATTATTGGTGCATCCATAGTTGAACCATGGAGGAATTCAAAAATTCTACCCAATGTCCAAGCTGTAGTGTCCTTGACATGGTTGTTTGGATCATTTGTTAAAGCAGTGAGCATGAATGACAAAGCCACATTCACAATGGGTGTCAACTTGTCAGCTGAAGGACCCTCTAAGATGGAGCCAAAAGCATAGGTAGCTGCTTCTCTTTGTCTCCAATCTGGTTTTGTTATGTTCTCTTCAATGAATGGCATAACTAGAGGAACAATATCATCTCCAACAGTGCGTGCAACCAAACCAAGGCATGTGCCACCAGCCATTGCTATATTCCAAGCCCCTTCATCTTGATCCTGGTCCTCTTCTTGTTTAAGAAGGGTCTCCAATAGCAGGGGGACAAGAGCAGGGAGTGCCTGCTTGATAAAATAAAAGCAAGGAATACCTGAATCCCCAATCAAATCAACCCCATATTCTTCCAAGATATCTATCTCCTCGTCACAAATCGAACTCCAGAATTCAATGGCTTGAAGAGCAACAGCTTCCTCATCTCCCCTAACAGCCTTTGCTGTTATGTTAAAAATGTCTTGGATATAAGGAGCTAATTTTTCATAGTAAGTAGATGAAATAGATACCAAACATTCAAAAGCTGCCTGTCTTATCTTCACTTCAGGGGACAGAGTTGCCTCACAGACAACCCTCATGATATAATCACGCTCCATATCATTGCTAAAATTCACCTGAGCAAATCCCAAAGCATTATACAATGCTCGTGTAGCAGCAAGTCTTACATCATTGTTCCCTTCAGATGCATTCATACCCTGAACTACTGCAGTAAGTACTTTATTTACATGGTCTTGGTCTATGACATCAGGAGAGACTTCCTCGCATAAATACCCCAGAGTCTCTAAAGTGGCTTGCTTCACATGAACTGGCAATTGGTGAATATTTGAAAGAAGTGATCCTATCAGTTCTGGCCACTGTTTCTGAGGTAATTCAATGCCTGCGATCTTTGCAATTACTTGAGATGCAGTTGATCGAGCATCTCCTGCAGGTGAGGAAAGGGTTTGTAACAAGCATGTCTTAATCTGGGTCTTCACAGCAGTATCCAGTGACAACCATCGCTGAACAAGCTCGAGCTTTCTATGTTGTTCCTTAGCATCCAATGCATTCTTAAGTATCAAACCTGCTAATTTACGGCTTTCAACAGGTTTCTCCTCATTTGATAGCTCACCAGAGAGAGATACCAAGAAAAGGGGAAGATCTTGCTCCTGAAACTGTTTCAAGCTGTCTTCCGCATGCTTACGCACGGTTCCGTCAATTGATTGTGCATTCAAAAGAATATGGGTAACTTCCATTGTTGTATCTGAGAATATAAAATTTCACCCACTTAGTTTAGCAAATAATGAAAGCTGGGGGTCTAACAAGATGATTTCCATATCAGGACATCAAAGAATCAAAACCAACACAGAGATCCTTGAATAGATGGAAAAAAATGAAATTAGGAAGTCATCTTGCTCAGAAAGTCTTTTAATAGATGTATAGAAAGAATAAAAGAACATAAATTGTAAAGAACTTTCGTTTTGTGACACCAAGTAAACTGAAAGTCTGCTAAAGACAACTGTTCATAACACAGAGATCTTTCTTAGATGAGCTGGACTTAAATCTTCATTCTTACATAACAAAACCAACAATTATCTATAGATATTTATTTCTCAGCTCACTTCTTACCATTTATCTGTATTCTGATCTCTTTTTTTAACTAAAAGATGCAATTAAAATTATAATGCAAAAAGAAATTAAATAAATAGATTTATTTTGTTTTAGACTGAGTAATAGTAGAGAAGATGCAGAGGTTATAAGATCTTAGAGAATAAAACTTCCATAAATTTCATCACTTCCAGATTCTAGTATGGACTTTGTAGACATGATTATCACGCACACCCAGAAGAATCAAAAGAAAAACTAAGTAATGTTCCTTATATTCAAATAAAGACATGTCATACCAATCAATAACTTATTGATTTGCCTGATGAAACTCCAAATTACTTAAATTAAAATATCCAGTCACAAAAGTATCGAATGACAGCAATAGTTGTATATAATAGATAAACTTCTGCGGAAAACCTGGTCTGGAATTTTTACAGAAAACCTAATGATATAACTGAAAAAACTCAAAACTTTAACAAATAGTTTACTATGCACACCGACCAACCATCAAACAGTGGATAAGCTTCCATCTTACTGCCTTCACAACCAAAAACCATAGTTTTACTACATTTAGTACATTAAAACCCTATCTATACTCTAACCCAATATACGCATCTAAAATTCCAAACACAAAAATTTTAAACCACCATCAGTCCTTAGAGAAGAAAAAGTATCAGATCAAATTAGATTAATGCAATACCATAAACTTCCAAACTCTTCAACAAAATACTAATTTCTGAAATTTGAAATTATATATATATAATTTCAAATTTCAAGCAACTAAATATAGTACAGAATATGCATCCAAACGGAATACTTAAACCAAAATTAAGCACTGACAGAAAGAATCAAATCAGAAGAAATAAAGATCGAAGGATCAAAATAATATGCGAAAACCTAATTCCCCAATAACAAAAAAGAAAACAGCGCTACAGTGAGCACGGACATAATTACCTGAGAAAGCAAAAGACGAATAGTCTGAACAATCACCGGATCCGGAAGAGCGAAAGGAGCTCTGAAACCCCCAGCAGAGAGAGAAAGACGAGGAGAGAGAAAGAGAAGAGGAAGAAAGAAGAAGTAGAAGAAGAAAGAGAAAGACGACAGCGACGACGCGAATTGTAAAGCTGTACTGGAAATCAATATTATTAAATTTATTTAAGTGTTTCAATAATTTTCGTGGGTCATATCATGTTGTTTGCGTTTCATTGTACGTTTGTACAAGAGGATCAGGACCGTTAAATTTATAAAACTAAAAATACATTAATTATTATTCACAAAAAAAGTTACCAAAATAAGGGCCTTTTTTTTTGTTTTCGGTAATTTTCTAGGAAGGATTAAATTTTATAAATTTTACAAAATTATAAAATTAGTTTTATTTAATAAAAAATTGTGATGAAAAGACAAATTATACGTCTAAGATTACTCATCAGAAAATGCAATAATTGCTGTGAACACTTACTCTGCACCATCAGATTTATAGAAAATGGGATGTCAGTGGTGGTGGGTCCAGTATCAGATATTGGCAACATGTTATTTTAAAAAATAAAGCATTTATTTATTAATTAGCTGGAATTTTAGTAAAGGTCATTAACACGGAACAAACATCCATAAGTGTTTCAACTTTTTCATAATAGAGAAATAAATAATAGGAAAATACATCATCGCTAATCCATACTGTATTAAGAATATTTTTTTTATTGGTACAGTAATAAATAATTTTAAAATCAAAATTAGAAAAGGTGTTGCAATTAATGGTTGAACAAAATTGGTATCCGTTCAAAATTTTATTGCAGTAGAAAAAAAATATTCAATAAAAAAGGCAAAATCTTTAATTTTTCCAACATTTTGGCAGCCTTTAAGACTCTTTCTAACCTATGGAAATCCATTTTTAGAAGGATGAAGCTCACGATGATGTTTCAATTTCCATAACCCAAAACCAAATAAACATAAACTACTTAATGTAGAAATGAATTTAAAATTTCAATATTTTGAGTCTATAAAGTAATTAAATTGAAGCCAACCAACAACTATGTATTTCTTTAATTTTTTTTAATATACATTTTGGTTTTGTCACTCTGTGCCCAAGTAAAAGCAATGATACATAACTTCTTCTTTTTTCTTTTTCTTTTTTTGGTAATGATCAATTATACATAACTTGTTTGCATGTATAATTTTTCAATGAAAAAATATAAAATTCATTCATTGTTGGGTAAGATCCCAAATCAAAATAATCCAAAAAAAAAATAAAGTTAAAAAACTAAATTAGTTCAAAGTTCGTCATGAAAATCATCATTGTAATCTTCATGGCTATCAGAATAGACTGTGCTGTAGAAAATATGCTCATGGTTCAACATCTCTAAAAGTGTTAAATTGCCATCTTTATTCTCATCGGCCTGAATTAACCAAAACGCAATATTTTAGAAATTTCACTCATTTATTTGTGTGTCTATATAGATATATATATATATATATATATATATATTCAATTTTCTAGAAATTATCTCTTAACTTGCTTATAAAAAAAATACTATGAGGTGATAAATATTAAAGATTATCACATTTTCAATTAGATTTTTAGTTTTAAATTACTAATTGATTCATACAACTTACCATGTCACTTTACCGATCATTATAAACTGAGACAAAGTTCCAAAAGAACAATCCTTTAAGATAATAATTAATACCTCATGGAGTAGATAGCTTGTGTAATATTTAGCATATGAAAGTTCCCCAGGATGAAGATAAGTGAGTATGGGTTTGAGTTCTTCCACTCCCAAGAATCTGCCATAATTAGTATGGGTTTGAGTATGTATATATGTATATATATATATATATATATATATATTCATATCAGTATCAAATATTTATATAATTAGTGAAAAAAATGGCATAAACTATAGAAATGTGTATGAAATATTATATATACTTGTCATTGTTAAGATCAAGCTCTGCAAACTTCTCTTCTGCTGTTGGTACATCATCCCCGGATGTTTCATATTCAACATAATTCTTGTAGATACCGTAAGCATTATCAGAGAATTCAACAAAATTCAATTTCCCATCATCATTCTGGTCCATCCTCCTGCATATATACGCGTACATATCATATTCTACATCATCACTAAACATATAGTAATCATATAAACTCTAGATGATAGAATATTGTAGGTACTTCATTTTTTCTCTTAGAAGCCAATTCTGAATTTGTTCATTTTTACTGTCTTGTGGGTGCAACAAGCTACAAAATGAAAACAAATAAAGATGATTAATTTACATCTAATCATTTTAAACAGCAATTTTAATCTCAAAATTAATAAAGCAATTACTCTTTGAGCTCATCAAATATAAGAGAACCATCCCCATCAACATCAGCATTCTTGAACTGCTGCTTCCACCATCCTGCTTCTCCATGTGCTGTCCCGTTTTTCTCTGTTCCAAAATATCACATGTTTTAATGGAGATCTAGGAAACCCAACAAAAAGTTTTCATTTTTTTTTTGTCTCTCTCTAACTCTTCTCTATTTCTAGCTAGACAAACAGATTTAAATCACTACAAGTATATACATATACCAATATCTTCATCCGAAAACTGGGGCAGATATTCCCCAAAAGAAATAACTCCATCTCCATTCTTATCATAGGATGCCAGCTCCTTCTGTGTGGTATAATTCAACCTCTCTACGGCTTGTTCTGTAATCCAAGACCTAAGTTCCCAAGCACTAACCACATCATCTTTCGGTGCCTGATCTAACAAAGGGAACAAGGTGATCAACCTCAATGTGATGTTTAACCTGCCCTCTTCTCCGGGATATTGGGGAGCATCTTCAATCTCGTAGTCTTTGGCAAAGCCACTGTTATTATTATTGTTATTATTATCATCATCATCGATGAGGTTATCATGTTGATGATGATCATCTCCTTTCTTTTCCTCAGCATATCTTTGAATCTTTATGACAAGAGGATCAAAAGTGGTCAACCCGAATCTGCTTCCAAGACGCCGGTTTATCCCTGGATGATTAAGAGGGATGGATGGGTTGGCAGGGGCGAAGACGATGAAGATGACAAAGGCAGTGGCTAAAAGAGCATACACCACTGCCTTTGCCATGATTTTTTGGCAACCAGGGCAAGACGAAGAGAGAGAAAGAAAGTTAAGGTGATCTTCTTACCTGGGTGGAGGGAAAAGCGGTTATTGACAGTTAGAAGCGGAAGGTACATAGAGAATCCATAAGTTTCATTGGCTGACATTTGGCTCTGCCTTATTTGAACAGTTGACCACAAGAATTGTCTTTCTAGTTATACAATAATGTTATGTCATTGGTTTTGCTTACCAGCTTCGATTATATAGTTTGTGCACTGAAAATTTTCTCCAATAGAGTCAATCAAAAAGTGGGTTCAGTACTAAGATTTCAGAAAAATCATAAATCTCAAAAAAATAAAAACACAAGCAAATGGGAAGAGAAACGGCTAAAATAGGAGCGCTTCAGTGCTTTGATTATATGCTTATAAGAGGTGTGAAATGACCAATTCAGTAACGGTTTTTCCTGATCATACATCATAATTCAACGATACTATAACGATGATAATGCATATAACAAAACGAAAGAAAATTGTGGAAGAGCTATATAGATATATATATATATATATATATAAATTAAACTTTAATCATCAGTGCGAGACCCAAATCCTTCCTATTCACTTCCATTGGGAAAGAGAGAGGTTGGGGAATTTGCAAGGAAACAGCACAATGCTTCTGTATTAGTATATTATCAAACATACTCCAACGTGAATTTTCAAAAATTTAACTTTGATTTGGACGAAAAGAAAACAGATTCAGTCAATCTATTTGATTGCATATTGCATATCAAAAGCCAGTTTGAGTCTCAAAGATATGGAGCGTTAACATCATTGTCCTCTACAGGAGTGTTGTGCGTTTTTTGCTTCGCAAGATATTCAGCAATGGTTCTCTCTCACAAACAGCTTCATAAATACCATGGAGTTTGACCTTCATTATCCTTTAAACACAGAAAACGAAAATGATTTAAGAATTAGAAAAATTATCTGAGATGAGAAAAAAACCACTTT
Organism: Ochetophila trinervis; assembly: GCA_003254975.1. Lineage (NCBI taxonomy): Eukaryota > Viridiplantae > Streptophyta > Magnoliopsida > Rosales > Rhamnaceae > Ochetophila > Ochetophila trinervis. Next base: position 155,391 of record QANX01005287.1, on the reverse strand, counting down.
AAAATATGACTACAGATGTCTGACCAAATAAATATATACAAATGAGGACAGATGGAACATCCTTTGGCTAAGTGCATGCATGAACTAAAGCCTAACTAAGACATTGTAAACCAATAAATCTCAATTAAATACAATTTCAAACCTTGGCAGTGATGTCCGCATCCCAGGAACAAATAGTTTTGTCATCTTAATGTGGCAATGTTCTACAGCCCATGCAATGGAGTTAAACCCTCACTATCTGGCAACAATTTCAGGCAACCATCATAAGGCAAATGTTAGCAAAAAGTTCCTTCCCAAATTTCCTGGAAACTAAACAAGTGGGGTATGATGCAGGACCCAAAAAGTAGCAAAGAGAGAGGGGGCAAAAAAAAAAAAATGAAACAACTTCTGCAGTAAAAGTAGTTACGATTTGAAGCAGGGCACAGCATGAAATCTGCAAACATAAGGATTTTCGCAGTTAATTTTTCGCAATTACTAAGAAGTCGAAGCAAGTCTATGGCAGAATTGCTTTTGACAGTTTAATTTTTCGCAATTACTAAGAAATTGAAGCAAGTCTATGGCAGAATACACCAGACCAAGTATAAGGATTTTGGAAAAAAACTTAATACATGGAAAAGAAGATACTCGATCCTCATACATGAAACAAACAATGCAACAACCTCCATGTGATCCAACAGGTAGTATTTAGCTGACTTCTATTAGCCAGGCGAAAAGCATGCCCTTCAAGTTCAAGTTTTGTTCACAACAAGCTGGAATCTTGCCAATCATTTTCAAACAATTTATTTTTCATTTTTTTGACAGATCATTTTCAAGCTTTGGCAATTTATATAACTTATTCCAAAACCAAGATACCATTCAAATCTTACATAAATCCCACAACTTCGTTACACCCTACACAAAAGTTCAATTACAGGGTACACAGGAACTCTACAGCCTATAACAGGTAAGAAAATATAAAAGGAAAAAGAAATAAAAGCAAATAAAAGAAAAAGCCAACCTTATCACTCTTCCAATTGCATACTAGAACAGAGTATCTCAGAGAAAGAGAAGACCGGTGCCAACCTAATCATTCAAATGACCCAGAAAAATCTAATGAACATAAACACTTCCAAACATGGACGAGCTAATAAAAATAACAATTTCAAATATCTAAAAATGTGAAAACAATCAAATGGAGTTGCAAAAAATTAAATGATGGTGTAAATAACCACCTTTACAATGAAAGTACTGGCATGCAAAATGTAAAACTGGTCAAATTGGTCCATTGAAATCCGTAGTCGGTGCATCATCATCTCAACCTTCATTCCTAATTTTTATTTAATGTACCCAAAGAAGACACCAACAGAAAAAACCAAACACAAAGTAAGTAGATGAATAGGATTGATAAAGAATCTGCAAGATGGTAAAATAGATTAATTATGACACTTACCATGTCAACCAGGCGACCCATGAAGGATATAGCTCTTTATCAACACAATATATTCCTCCATTACTTTTTCAGGAGGCATGGCACCCAATTTTTGCCATTCTTGCCTTCAACAAACCATCCAGAGGTAATTTTCCAAAATTCATCTAAAATGATATTGTTTAACTAGTCCTAAAAGGATATAAGGCACAGGTAAAGGTAAAATCAAGTTGAGATAATAAACAGCCCTTTAACAATATCAATGAATTTCTCCATGGCCTTTTCCAGAAGGCATGGCATCCAAATATTGTCATGCTTGCCTTCAAACTATCCAGGGAGTAACTTGCAAATGTTAACATATATAAACATAGTTTGTCCAATCCTAAAGGAATATAAGATACAAGCAAAGGTAAATCAAGTTCAGACAATAAATATTGTGTCTTAGATATTCATAAAAGCTGTTCTTTGTTTATTTTACCAAAAAACATATATAACTCACGATTTGTGTCAGGGTTAATAAAAGAGTATCTCTCTTAAACAACAAGACTTGGACAAAAAATTAAAATAAAATTGGAAAGGACTTAAAACAAGTTCATTCACAAGCCAATCATGGATAGAAATAAAGCAACATTCATCATACTTTAAAAACTTAAAACCAACCACAAACCTGATGGAATTTGATAAAGGGATTCCAGGAGCCTCCTATTCTTTCCAACAGGGATTCAGTTTATATCCATCCTAGAAATCCTATTTTCATTTATTATATCATTCTCAAAGCATGTTACAAACCTTTTACATCCTTTAATAAATAACAAAGTAATTAAGCTCTAGTTAAGTCCAAGAAGTAAAACTCATTCTACCAAATACAAGGTATATTTGACATGTAAATAATTCTTTGGGGGTATTCTTAAGGAAAACATGTATTCCACTTTTCCTTTTAAAGATTATCTTATTAGTGCCAGTACAAATATACCTCCAATGTAATAACATTTAGACCTAATATTCTGTGGGGATGTCCACAGCTTCTCATGCATCAAATATCTTATACCTCTTTACAAATCCTGCTGCCTTCCACATTCTCTATCAATCCTCATTCAGAACTTAAAATTTAATAACTCAAAAAGATTTTCTTTTCTTTTTTTAAAAAGAGGAAAAAAAAAAAACCCCAGATGTCAAGCATCTAAAAATGCACAAGTTACAAAAGAAATGATTATCAATGAAATACATACCCTTAAATACCGACGATTTGAGCGTACATAAATCCATAAAGGAAAAGTATACAAAAATCAGTCAGATGAAATAAAACCTGACTTGGACAGACATGATGATGAACCAATGCAAACATTAGTTGACAAAAAGGAGGGAGGTGATTCAGGAATGAAAAACCCCATGGGAGTCAAACTGAGTTACTGCACAAGGGTGGTCCTAAAATGACCCTGAACCGACTTATCATTTGTCCAACCCATGAAAGAAATCACTTTAAAAGAACCACTAGAATGGTGGCACAAATCTCTTACATGAGTTGAATATATCCAGTGAAGAAGCTGCCAGAGTATTATACCATCAGCATATTAGTTCGATCAAACCCTGACACTGAAATCCTCCATGATCATTAAATTTTAGTCGTTTCTTAATGGAGGAACTCACCCAATTCTGCAAAAACCGTTACCCAGTCCTCCTCAACAAATTCACAACCCGACTCCAAGGTGCCGATGCAATAGTCAGTGAAAATCTTTGTGATGATGCAAGAGTTAGTGACAACTTGAAGACTGAAAGCCTCTGTTGTCTGAAAATGCCCATGACTTGACACATGCAAACACAGACCAAACTCGACGGACCCAAATGCATGCAGGGACTTCTAAAATGATGCAAATATGCTATGTGGGAGTAGCCTCATACAGAAATGGCACGATGGATGGCCAACTTGGCCCATTCAGCTGATTCTTTAATCAAATGGTCTTCTGACGACAAGCATTCATTTAAAAAGTCTCTGATTGACAGAGACTGTTGTATCAAAGAACCTGCATTACTTCCCAGGGTATCTGCTAGATCACCAAGGACTCCAATAGCAGTCTTCATCACAAGATCATCCCTAAAAAAAATATATATAGAATAATCAGTAAAACAACAAACAGTACATTTCATCTAAACAATAAATGAGAAAAACTCACATGTCTCGTCCCAAGTATATACTATCCAAGAATTGAAGAATGTGAGGTGCAAAAGGAATCAAGAGCTGGGTTTTCGGAGAGTTCTTGAAGCCCTGGAAAATCCCAGAATATGCCTCCAGAATTCCATTTCTCAGAGTATTTGTGTACTCTGTCATTTCATCATCAGCACCAGAGGTTTGAGCTGACAGCTCTGCTGCACTCTGAAGCATAGGCATGGCATACATTAAATACTTCTCAAAGTTCTCTCCTATAGCCAGCGCTATATCGCCAAAGCAGGAGAATATGGGAGGCTTCACAGAGCGGTGCAACTGATTGCTTGATAAATCCTTAAGGAGCTGACTCATAATCCCGTCACAGTAAGGAAGAATTTGATCTTCCAATGCCCTGCATATGTCTCCTACAACACCAACAGTGACAGCGCACACTTGGTATTCCTCAAAATTCTGAAGACCCATCTCAATATATTTATAAAATTCTGGCATGTATTTTGCAAAATCTGAGCCCATTGCATATGCAAGGGCTCCAATAGCAAGCATGGCCTCCTCATGCACCGTAGCACTTCTACAAGCAAATACCCTCAGAAAAAGTGCCATCATCTGATCTGTATGCTGCATGAAGACATATTTAGTTGGCTCTAATGAACCTAGCTTCTGAATAATGACTTGCAAGCACCCACAGAGAAGCCCTTGTAATTCACCCTGCTTCTCTCTTTCGTCAGATGAAAGCTTTTCCCCTTCAAAAGTCTTGTGCAGTTCCATCATAATAACAGGAACCAGTTGCAAAACCAATGGAGCAGTTTCATCAGTTGAACACCTCACTATTTCGTTCAGTGTTTCATAAGCAGCAGTTCTTAATCGTGATTCCCCAGCATCTTCTCTGTGAGTAACAGTGAGAAGCGACTGAACAATCTCCTGGAAGAAAGGAGTAAGAGGAGATGATGGACCCATATCCTCATAACCCTGGGCAAGAAAATAGAGAGCACCACATGCCTTCTCAGCAACATTTGGGACATCCTTCATGCTCTGCAGAAGAACTGTAATGATCTGTTGGCAATTTGCCTGGGAAATTATTGGTGCATCCATAGTCGAACCATGAACGAATTCAAAAATCCTACCCAATGTCCATGCAGTGGTGTCCTTCACATGGTTGCTTGGGTCGTTTGTTAAAGCAGTGAGCATGAATGACAAAGCCACATTCACAATGGGTGTCAACTTTTCGGCTGAAGGACCCTCCAAGATGGAGCCAAAAGCATAAGTAGCTGCTTCCCTTTGTCTCCAATCTGGTTTTGTTATGTTCTCTTCAATGAAAGGCATAACAAGTGGAACAATATCATCTCCGACAGTGCGTGCAACCAAACCAAGGCATGTGCCACCAGCCATTGCAATATTCCAAGCCCCTTCATCTTGATCTTGGTCTTCTTCTTGTTTAAGGAGTGTCTCTAATAACATGGGGACAAGAGCAGGGAGAGCCTGCTTGATAAAATAAAAGCAAGGAATACTAGAGTCCCCAATCAAATCAGATCCATATTCTTCCAAGATATCTATCTCCTCATCACAAATTGAACTCCAGAATTCAATGGCTTGAAGAGCAACAGCTTCCTCATCTTCCCTAACAGTTTTTGCTGTTATGTTAAAAATATCTTGGATGTAAGGAACTAATTTTTCATAGTAAGTAGATGAAATAGAGACCAAACATTCAAAAGCTGCCTGTCGTATCTTCACTTCAGGGGACAGAGTTGCCTCACAAACAACCTTCATGATATAATCACGCTCCATATCATTGCTAAAATTTAACTGAGCAAATCCCAAAGCATTGTACAATGCTCGTGTAGCAGCAAGTCTAACATCACCGTTACCTTCAGATGCATTCATACCCTGAACTACTGCAGTAAGTACTTTATTTACTTGGTCTTGGTCTATAACATCAGGAGACACTTCCTCACACAAATACCCCAGCGTCTCTAAAGTGGCTTGCTTCACATGAGCTGGCACCTGGTGAATATTCGAAAGAAGTGATCCTATCAGTTCTGGCCACTGTTTATGAGGTAACTCGATGCCTGCAATCTTTGCAATTACTTGAGATGCAGTTGACCGAGCATCTGGCGATGGAGAGGAAAGAGTCTGCAACAAGCATGTCTTAATCTGGGTCTTCACAGCAGTGTCCAGTGACAACCATCGTTGAACAAGCTCAAGCTTTCTATGTTGTTCCTTAGCGTCCAATGCATTCTTAAGTATCAAACCTGCTAACTTACGGCTTTCAACAGGCTTCTCCTCATTTGATAGCTCAGCAGATAGAGATACCAAGAAAAGGGGAAGATCTTGCTCCTGAAACTGTTTCAAGCTGTCTTCAGCATGCTTCCGCACAGTTCCATCAATCGATTGTGCATTCAAAAGAACCTGGGTAACTTCCATCACTCAATCTGAAAATATGAGAAACCAACTATTTAAATTAGAAACAGAAAAAAGGATAGGGTTCTATCAGAACTTTTTGCATATCAAGTACAATAAAATCAAAAAGAGGCAAAGAAATCAAGTTTGTAAGTTGCACAGAATATCCTTAAGTTTAAATCATTTAGAAAGACAAACGAAGTAAAGTTGGGTAAGATCTTTAAATTAATTGCACCAAATAAAACTGAATCCCTACTCAAGGCAATTGTGCATAAGTCATAACACAAAGATCTTTTTCAGATGAGTTGGAGTTGCTATTTATTTTTCCTAACAAATTACAATCACTAAACAAACTAAAATTAAAAAAGCATTTTTCTCTGCATAGTTTTTACAAAATTAAATAAGGTAATATTAAAATCATGACATATTTTAAAATTAATTACGCAGTTGAAGATTATAATTTGAAAAAAGAAAGTAAATGAATAGATTTTTTTGGTATGCATATCGAAGGATGAAAAAAGAAAGCTATGAACAAGATATTCCATTTATCCAAATTCCAGGACTATGTACTTTAAAGAAACGATCAACACCATGCAGTAATAGACAAATCAAAAGGCTATAATACTTTTTTAACTTGAATAAGGACACATCACAGGAATCACCAAATCCTGGATCTTACCAACAAAACTCCAAATTAGTTAAACTGAAAAAATTATTTACAGAGAATCAACTGACAACAACAGTCACGTATCATATAAAACTTTTGCCAATACCCGATCTGGTATTTTGATAGAAGACCTAAAGTTTCAAATGCACACCTACCAACCATCAAATACGGGATAAGCCTCCAATTTCCTTTATTTTCAACCAAAAACCATAATCCCTACCTACATTTAGTTGATTAAATACCCTGCATTCAAACGAACAATACACAGCCCAACACACATCAAAATTCCACACACAAAAATTCAAACCCACCATCAGTGCTTGCAGAAAAAAACCAGATCGAATCAGATTAAACGCATTAGTACAAATTCCGAAACTTCGAAACACTTTAATAAAACAAGAATTCATAAAAACGATTATAATTATCAAGCCACTAAACTTAGAATAGTAAATGCTTCAAAAGCATACAATAAACAAAAATAAAGGATAAAATAAGTGAAACACATCAGTAAACTGAAGATCGGAGGAAAAATAAAATAAAATGCAAAAACCTAATTACCAACAGTAACATTTAATAACGGTGCTATACTGTGAACACCTGAAGGATAGTGTATAGCCAAGGATCGGAAAGTAAAATAAGCTGTAAAAACCCCAAGCGATAGAGAGCAGAAATAGAGGAAAAAGAACACCGATGCTAATTTATATAGCTCTACTTTAAATTAACAATATAATTTCGATTATGGACCAGTGGTTGGCAAAATCCACCAACAAAATAAAAAATAAATAAAAAAAGAAAGAGAGAAAGAAGATGAAGAAATTAATTAAATAAATATAAAATTATATCAGTGTAAGAAGAAAAAAAAAATAACAGATCGAGCTCGAAGAACGATTACGGAAGGAAAATGAAAATAAAATAGAAACCTGGTGCGTTGAAGAAAGAGAAGAGATGAAGAAGGTATTCTTCTCTCCGGCGAGAAGAGGAGGCGGTTTTGTAGGTGCGTAGAGTAAGCAGTTGCGGCTCAACTCTGAAGAGGGAAACGAAAAACGCTTAAACGCTAGGGCTGGAAACAGGTATTACTATTAACTTTTTGCACACTGCCACTTCTGAGTAAACCCCAAGCCTTAAGGGTATTAATTTATCTTTTTCCGTCTATTTAATAGATTATCTTGCCACCTCCTAAACGACCCCTTAACTGCTCACTTTACTGCGTTTTATGTGATCGGTGCACAAGCCTAACCATCTTCGTTTTATTTTTTTTTAAATAATAATAACAACTAATTCTTTTTGATTTCATGAACAAGTCCACTTTTAATGAACTCATATGGTAATATTGACATCCCACGGTCAGTTTTACACTTCCAACCCTCCTACTTATATGGTAATATTGTACCCGTCATAATATTAATTAATTAAAACAGTAAAATTGACATAAATAAATAAGAAGGAAAAAAAAAAAATTGGCACGCTGTGGTGTATAACAAAATTATTAACAATTAAGGGGATTTTTTTGTGTGTGTGACTAATTAGTCACTGATGGGTGGTTTTTCTTCCAGAGGGCCAGCAAGCAACAACTGTTATTTTTCCTGGACATGCTTTTACTTTCTTTTTTGTTGAATCTTACGCTTTATATAGACAGGTACGAACGAAAATGGAAAAAAATAATAATAATAACATAGATCAATTATGAATTAATTGAACTGCTGCTAATGTCACTCTAGACAAAATGGAAACAATCTCAATCTGTGTTGGCAATTTCAAAGAGCGATTCAGACCTTCCTTCCTATTCACTTCCACTAGGGTTGGGTTGGGGGGATTAGTAAGGAAACGGGTAAATGTTCTTCTATATGAACATATTGTCAAAGAGGCAAATGACTAAAACGGGTCATCATCAATCACGGTATATATCCCAACGAGATTTTTCAATAATTACTTCACTTGGAAGAAAAAGACCCAAAACAAAAAAAAAGAAAACAATTCCAGTCAATCTATTTGCTTGCACATTGCATCCAAGGCCAATTCGAGTCGCAAAGATCACGAGGAGTGTTTCCATCGTTGTCCTTTACGCTGGAGTCTGCATTTTGCTTCACAAGATATTCAGCAATGTCTTCTCTCTCACACACAGCCGCATAATGCAATGGGGTTTGGCCTTCATTATCCTTTCGAATGAAAGAAATAAAAGATATATAACAGAGCTTAGACAAATAAGATGACAAAACAATCACTTTCAAAAACAGAGTACAGATGGAAGCATTGGCTAAGTGCAAGAACTCTAACTAAAGATTCAAATATGTCGACTTTGTCAAAAAAATAATAATAATTACAATTTCTCACCTTTGCATTGATGTCGGCATTCTTGCTAACAAGAAGTTCTGTCATCTTAATGTGACCTCGATCTACAGCCCAATGCAATGGAGTACGACCTTCACTGTCTGCAATAATTAAAAGCAACAATTTTAAGGCAAATGTTGGCAGAAAGGCTCCTTCCTAGGTTTGCTGGTAAACTAAACTAAGTAGGAGATGATACATGACTCAGAAAGCCAAGGAAAAAACCACATCTGAATTGTGCAGCAAAAACCTTATGATTTGCAGCCGAACATAGAATCAACTCTGCAAATTTGGGCTTTTGTTTTAACAATTTATATATTTTATGCAATTTCAACAAAGTCAAATTACTATGGAGGGAGAATACATCAGATAAACTTACTAAATGGAAAAGAAGATCCTCATGCAAAAAATGAAAAATGTGATGAACCTCCATGTACTCGTACATGTGAAAAATAATTGATGTGAACAGCTAAACAGGATTTTGTATCAGAATTCAGAAAAAATTGATTCTCAAACTATACCAAGATGTATTTCATTCCCTCTCATGCCTTGATAATTTTGTTTTAAAATGTCACTTAGGTCTTTTGCAAATAGATTACTGTGTACGTTCATGGATGCAGGAGACCTACAGCAATCACAAGCCTATAGGAGCCGCCAGCCTAAAATAGCCAAGGTTGGTGTATTAAGCAAACAAGTTTAAAAAATTATGCTTGATCTTTCTTTGCCTCATTTAAGAAGTGAAAATGCTGAGCAGGGATTGAGCTGTTCATGATCAGCCATGGTCTGTTTGACAACCCAGAAGGATTTAAAAAAAAAGAAGGTATAGATGACTTTGTAGTTATATAATCCAGTATCAATATTCTTTGAAACCCAACAATGATGCTATTGTCGAAGCTGATGAAGGGCTAAAAAAGATAACAAACCTTTAAGATTCACTGAGACACCATTTTCAATAGCTTTAAGCAAATTATCTTCTTCTCCTTCTCTTGCAAAGCCATGAATAGCATCCATCTTGCTGAAAGTAGAATGAAAAGTCTTGTTAGTGAAACAGTAACCCTTGAAGAAAAGAAACAATATAGATAAATGCAAAAAAAATATTGTTTATCATTCTGAAGACTAATGTTTTGTAACACTAATAGCACATCGTTTGAAAGTTCAAAGACAGAAATAAATCCATGCAATCTTAATATTTTACTAACTTATTCAAAGAGTTTGGCATCCTAAAAGACACATGTCAATTGAATTATGTTGCAGGTCTTAGTACAATAGAAAAGTGGTTTCATATCTTAAGAGAAGAGAAATTCTACAGTTTTGTTACACCAGTCCCTAGACAGGGTTCAATTTTAGGTATATAAGAACTTTAAAGTCTTTAAAACGTAACCCCCCACTCCCTCCCTTCCCTCCTCTAAAGAAAAAAAAAAGAAGAACAGAAAGCTAATATAGTTACTTTACTTATTGAATACTATAATATAACAGATTATCTCAAAGAAAGAGAAAGCTAATGCCAAGTACAACCAATAAAAAACTCAGCAAAATCTGTTGAACAGCAACACTTGTAAACCATACATGAGCAAATACATAAATTCCACAATTTCAAATATCCAAGCACCTAAGAAAAACCATGGAAAGGTGCTTAGGTGCAAACAACCACCCTCAGGATGGAAACTACCACATGCAATCTGTAATACTCAACCTTCTATATTTAATTATTCTAAGAACCTTACAAATCATTTCCAGATTCCTCCTCATAAACAAAAGTGCTGAAAACTGGTCCCATAGGTCCCTTGGAATCCATACCAGGTGCATCACCATCTCCACCTTTGTTCTTCTAGTCATCATTTATAGTCCCAAAGAGAGAAAATTAAACACAAAGTGAGTAGATGTACAAGAATGATAAAGAAGCGGCAACAAGGAAAAATTGAAGAATTATGACCTTACCATGGTCATACCTCCAACCCATGAAGGATATAGCTCTGTAACGATATCAATGTACTTCTCCATTGCTTCCTCTGGAGGCATAGCACCCATTTTTTGCCATGCTTGCCTTCAACAAATAATCCACAGGTAACACTCAAATGTTCATATAAAAAAGTACTTTGACTACTTCTAAAGGAATATGAGATACAAGAAAAGGCAAAATCTAGTTCAGGCAATAAGAATTAATCACAAACCTAGATTGAAATTGATACACCGACCTGGGCCTTCTATATTTTTCAAATCAATCTTGTCAGTCATATTTTTCATCCATTCCATACTTCTTAAAGTGCGTCCATGCTAAAATCTTTTACATCCTTTACTTAAAAAACAAAGCATTTTGGAGATTGGCTCTTTTTAAACATGGAAGTTATTCTTCTTCCTATTTATCTTAAGCATTTTGGAGTTTCCGTCTACCTTCCCTATCAATCTGCATTCTTCAGTACCAATAAAATTCCTTAATTGCCCCATTAACAACTTAAGATATCATAACCAAAAACTAAAAAAATAAAAAAATATATTGGGATGTCAAGCAGCTTCAAAAACACGCATATTTCCCAACACAATACTGTTAATGGAAGCTTAAAATAAAGCATTAATTGTATAAAAAAAAAGTATGGGAAAATGATAGAGCAGTACCACTTGGCGCGAGCTGTCATTTTCAGAGCCGAAGGCTGAGGTGTGCTACACGGGCCTTCGGTGGCGATCTTATACAGCCCATAAAGCTGCAACTGCACATCAGTGGAGACCTTCTGCGAGAGGCGGTCGGCTGCCGCCGCCGCCACGAAAGCAGTAGCAGCACTGAACATCTCGTCCAACTCCGTACTCTCAACTCCTTCCCAATCATCGTCATCAACGTCGCTACCAGGTACGCTCTCATTCCTAACGCTACCGTGCTCGGCGATCACCGAATCAGCTTCGTGAGCCGCGCTGAAATCGCCCCCAGTTACGAACGGCTCGTCTTTCGACTCGGATTTGGGACGGATTTGATCGGAGCCGGTGCGAGCGCGAGCGATACTGAGATTGTCATCCTTAAAAGACACGACTATAGAGATGAGCTTTGCGAGGAGGTAAGAGAAAATGAGGCCAAGTAAGATTGATTGGAGGAGCTGCTGCCACTCACCCATGGTCGCAAAGCAACGAGAATAAAAGAATAAAAGAAAACCCTAAGCTTTGGGAGATGGAAGGAATATGGTACGGACGGACTAAAACCCTAGAAAATGGGTCATGAATGTCGACGAAGAGCAAGAAAGAGAAGGAGATAAAACCTAGGAATTTGAGAGAGAGAGATACGCCAAAAAACCAAATGAGTTTCCAAAGAAAGAAACAGAGAAAGAGTTTGCGCCGGAGGGAACAGAGCGCACCCCTATGGAATAGCGAGCGAAGGAAAGCAGGTGTTGGTGGTCGTTACGGTTATGCGAGGTGTAGTACGCGCCAGCAGTGATCTCGTGCGCCGTGGAATATCCTAGGTTCATTAAAAATTGCTTTTTATTCATTGCTGACTTTTGAGTCGCTAATTCAGATCTTGTGGGGGTTAAATTATTCCGTACGAAATAATCTTTTTTTTTTTTTTTATTGCTGAGAATTCATGTTTTTGGCCAACTAGTTTTGCTGATGAATGTTAAAAAAATTTCATATGTAGATAATTAACTTTGATAATATCTACTTTGTTCTACAATTATTTTTGTTATAGGAGTTGACATGATTTTATGACCCCAAAAAAAAATATAAAAAAAAATTAGATTAATAACATTTAAATCTTCTTAGATTTATTTTTATTTTAAATTATATTTAAATGTTTCAAACATTTCAAAAATATTCATTATCATGAGTGAATTTCTATTAACTTAACAGTAAAATAACTAAATGATAATTATGAAAAATTGACGAATTTGAAATGTTAAATTACATCAGCTGAAAAACATGTCATTTACATTATATATATATATGGAGTATTATATCATAATTGCCATTGAAAATTTATTATCAATGATGATTTTATAGTTAAAATAAATTACCAGCAATGAAACTGTTACAAATTATCACTGAAATTTAATTTTCAGTAACAATTTTGTTGAAATATCTATCATAATTGTTATTAAAAATTTATTATCAATCGTAACTTTATAGCAAAAATATATTATCAATAACGAAGCTGTCAAAAGTTATCACTGATAAAAGTATATATGTATATATACAATTATAATTAACCATAGCTCTAACATTATGTTGGGCACTTAGTGACATACATGGCAAAATGCTAAAAATTGTTAATTGTCCATATAAAATGTTATTATTAAATTATTAATTGAGATCACAGTTTTAGTGTTTGATACATCAATATAATTTTTATTTTTTTTATTTTGGTAATAAGATTTGCTTTAGAAACAGAAAAAAAGCAACACATTCATTTTTATGTTGTTTATATATTTCATATATCTCTCGTTGAACAAATACTTTATAATATAACACATCATCTGAAAAACGTGTCATACTTGTATACTAAAAAAACATATTGACTGATGAGATAACAACTACTATCATTAATCTTATGTCACCAAAAAAAAAAAATGACATAAAAACTATCGTTAATCTTATATCACCAAAAACTAATAAAAAGTGCATATTTTGCTTTTCCAGGCCCTCTCCATCCAATCCATTGCAATTTTCTTCACCATCAATATTTGCATCTTCCATAGCCTGATTTAAACAAAAAGTAAATATATATCAGATTACATTATTAACGACTAAGCAAAATATTAATTATATTTAAAGCAAAATATTAATTATATTTAAAATAATAATAAAATATTAAAATCGCATAAGATTTTACTTGGATCCACGTAAGTGGCAGTGCCAGTTTGTGCAAAATCGCAATCATACTCATTTCCTCCCATAATCTGGTAGTATATATTCATCGCATAAGCTGCATGGGCTCGAACGGTATTCGGAGCAAAACATGGGCCTCCTTCTTGAATCGGACCACAGTCCAGCCCAAGCCCACAAACATAATCAATGTTCCTCTGCAAGGCCTCCGAGTCAACACCTGTTTTGGGCAGACACCATCGTTTCCCTTCCCGCGGGGGCAATGGCAATGGCGGTGATGGGCTCGTCGGAGCTACTATTGGGCCTGATCTCGTACCTGGTTTCTCCGGTACCGACGAACTAGCCTGTCAGAGCCAAGTCCACGAACCAATAATCAAGCATTAAGATAACAACCATAATTATCAAACATGTATTAGTAGCATGGTGGTCGGCGGTGGCCGCTACCGTTGATCGTAAAATATCAATGTCGTACACCGGCGTCATATCGGGCCGGAAAAGCCCAAAATTCCTCTCGCATGTTGGACCGGGCTTTAGATTCTCGTTGAACAGAGCGAAAATGTAAGCCTCGAAGGTCCGGTTGGGCATCAACGGAGTTCCGGCACCGGATGTCACGTGGCGCATGAGATTTCCATTGTAATCCGCCGCGCTATTCGGGTCAACCCCAACTTGGGCCGGATCACCCTTGGAAGGCCAGCCCGTTTCAGCGATAACAATATCCAAATCGTCGAAGCCCAAAACCTTCATAGCAGAGAAAACAGCATCCATCTGGGCATCGAACATGTTTTTGTACAAAATCTTCGTGATCTCGTCGAGCACGCCGGAATTCGGCCGAAACAGTGCGTAATCCAGAGTATCGGCGGAGAACCCGAAAAACGGATACGGGTTCACCATGAAAGGCGATTCGGTAGATCTGAGGAAACCCAGCAAAGGTTTAAGCACATGGGTATCGTAGCCTTGCCGGAATTTCCCAGCCGAAGGTGGGCTGGAGCCGGAGAGAATACCCAGCGAATGAGGGGTAGAGACCTTGATTCGCCGGTTCAACGAAGCATCGACGAGAGCTGCGTGAAGGGTTTGCATAGCAGGGACGAGATTGGCGATGAAGAGCTTGTTAGCGGTGGACAAAACCTCGTTACCCATCAGGATTCGGACAATGTCGGTGGCAGGAACAAAGGGTTGGACATTGGTTTTGAGCCATTGGCGAGCGAAGCTAAGATTAGTGAGGTGGGGGATTTGGTCGTTTGGGACTGTGATTGTGACAGCAATGCCGGTGTGAGCAAAGGCCTGTAAGATCTCAGGGTTGGAATCGAAGAGCCTGACTCGGTTGATAATGGTGGATTGTACAAGGAATTGAGCGACTCGCTCTGGTGGAGGTAGGTTGTCTGCGACCGTGCCATAGTTGACTCCAATTGCTCCATAGACTCCTGAGAAAGTAACATTATGTATTAGACTATACGATTTTTTTTCCCTAAAGGTGCGAATATCTCCAAGTTGTAAATGCGTGGACTGGATGTTCTTACATAGATGACAATTGTCTGCTTTACATAATTTATTATTATGACGGTTTTATTTAAAAATCCAAATTTTTAACTTTTTCTTGTATCCACGATATAGAAAAATTATTAGACTATATACATATATCAGGATCATATATTATTTAAATGAAAAACAGAAGAAGATTATAGAGGGCATACCTTGGAAAAAGGCAGAGGCAAGAAGAAGGAAGAAAAGGGCGCTTGCTCTTGAAGCAAAAGCTGAAAGAGGATTTTCCATGAATGGTCTGAAGAGGCGCTGAAGATTTGGTGAATGGTGGTGGTGGTGGTGGTGGTGGTGATGGTGATGGGTGGGATTTGGGAAGCCATTAGTGAAGAAGTAAGGTAGGCTAGGAAGCTAGAGATGCTTTGCTTTGTAGTTGGGGTAGTATGATATCTTGGTGCCAAGGTTAAAGATCATACATGTTTTGAGAGAGCTTTTTATCTCTAAAGGGAATAACATGCTGGTTTTTATTTTATTTTTTTAATGGGAAATTTAATCTGAAGTTTCGGCTTTACCCTTTGAATATGTTCCATCATTTTATTATAAATTTTGCTTTTATCACTATTTGGTGTAAAACAAAATTCTAGCTTGTTTGGTGTAGTATTTATGCATGGAATTGATGCAAACCGGAGAAATTAAGCATTGGAGCTAATAAGCTAGGCAATGGATATTTGAAATTTGGTAGTTGTTAGTAAAGCCAAATTTCTTTTTAAAGAAATCTTGGCTTTTTGGTTAATAAAGAAAACTTGGCTTGATTTCGATAGAACTCAAAAAGAGGAATATTAACATTTCCTTATGATGATGGGAAAGGTATATATAGAATCAAAGACATATATAGATATGGAAAAATCTGGATTCTCTGCTCTGCATACCCCTGTGATTTAATTAGCTTTTTTGTAGCATAACCATGTTGTATTTTTAATCCTATATTATCTTTTCTCGGCATTATTTTGCCTTTAAAAGGCTGTTGCTGTAACAATGAAAGTTCACTAGAAATCCAGTCATATTGATCGATGTATCATGTTGGAGTACTTTGTCATTACCCTGTAATTAATATTTTCTTTTACGGGAACTTGCAATATTACCTTATCCAATTACTTAGATATGTTAGCCACACATTAAATTTATGATCAATTTTGTTGTCTGGTGTATTGTCTTTTTTTTCTCTGTCTTTTTTTATTAAAAAGAAAAAATGTTCAATGAAATCATTTTCTCAACCAAATATCAAATATGAATTGGATTGATTAATGATGGACTGTTTATTGTAATTAACTCGTTTAAGCACCCTTTTTATAATATTAATTTCCAATTATGAACATCTAATTATGTTAATTAAGCTCTTGTATATATTATAAGAACAAAGGTTCTAATTTCTACCCAAAAAAAAATAAAAAAGAACAAAGGTTCTAAAACTGTATAATTTTAGGTAGATGCATAAACCAATATTTAGTCTTCTTGTTGAAAACTAAAGAGCTAACTAGCGAGACCATTGAGGTCATTAAATAAGAACCAAAAATGGGTAAAAAAAAATTAACATTGCATTTATAGGCACAATAGAGAAAAAGAGGAAGAACTTATCTGGATAAAGAAATCAAAGGAAGAGAGAGTGGCTGTGGTGGCGGCGGCGGCGGCGGCACAAAACTTCTCGCACTCACAAACATTGCTCGCTCAAATGAGCATCTCAGAAGCACAGAATAGCTGCAATTACTGTGACCTTGGAATACTCATTTGAGCAAGAAATATTGGAAAGCAGGATTTCATATTGGAGAGTAATGTACATGATAAAAGAGTACTCCTATTGCTTACAGCTTTAGGGTACATTCGCTTTAAATAGAAGCTCCTCAACCCCCACATGTAGCATATTTTGTCATCATTCATATGGTGAATGATATATGCAAAATGATATATTTTAGTACTTTCAAAGCATAAATTATTATACTTTAACAACAAAAAGAAGCATATATTATTATAGCATTTGACTATCAGTTCGGTGGGTATATCAGTGAAGGAATTGTTGTTGTTCATGGAATGGCAGCTACAGATATGGGTAAATAAGCTTCTGGACCAACTACCAAATTCATATATATGTACAGGACTTTACTACCATGTTCCTTCTTAGCTAGTGGTACTTTTTTTTAAAAATCAAAATGTAATTTTTTGAAAATAAGATAGTTTATAGCAACTTGATGAACTATATAGTACTTAGCCTAATGATGAAGATTTAAAACATCATTTAATATATATATATATATACCATAAAGAAATGTTAGCCGATGTGTTTAGAGAAATCGACTGAAATATGTACAAAAATAATCTTTTAGAAAGTATCTAGTTAATTTATTATTAAAACCACCAACTTGGTTAAGTTAGCCAAATTTTTAGTATTGTCTTTTTGTTTGTTTGTTTAGTTGTTAAATGTTTATACCCTCATTGATTGCTCATTCCTATCCCTTCTATCTATCTGGGGGAGGTGGTTTTTTACTTTACACGCTATGATTGTACAGGAGGGTTATTAAAGCAGATATGTAATAATTATATTATATTATCCTATTTTTAATTATTTTAGATTTATTACAAATCTTACCATTTGAAAGTTCTACTTTCGTTTTTTTTCCGTGAGTTTTTTTCCTGTTATATTTAACGGACGATGATTAGAAAAGTAATTTTATATTTGATGATGTTGAATTCACCAAAAAAAAAAAAAAATTGTTGATGTTGACTGCACAGTAGGACCCATTTAAAAGCTGCTTGATTTGTTGTAAATGTGATTTTGCCACCTCATTTAAAAAGTAAAACGCTTTGCAGTTGCAGTGCATTAGTTCCATGGCCATGGTTGTTGTGCGAGGGATCTCCAACAACATTTCAAGTTCCTCTCATCTTTCATGTTATTTTTATTTTAATTTTTCATATTCTCTTTCTCAATCTCAACTCCCTCCAACATATTAAAAACAAAATACACACACAACCAACAACAATGACCCTTTAAAAAAAACACACCTAAAAAATACATCCAAGAAAGAAAATAAATGCACAAGACAACAAAAAATGATGCCTACAAAACAATCAAACAATCCTATAATCATAACAACCCACATCATATATCGGAATGGCCCTTATAACCAATGGATGTCAAGTTTTTTTTTTTTTTTTTATCCTATTTCAATGTAAATTTAATGAATCAATTAGTTACACATCTTGCTTTTACTGTTTACTATTGTATCGGGAGTTATTCTATGTATTGCTTGACATAAAATAGATAATAAATTTATTTATGTCTTTTGTTGAATTTTTTGATGGTTCGATAGATAATTTAATAAGTCAATTCAAATATACCAAAAAACAAATATTTAGAAGAGATTGCCACTTTTTGTTATTTAGGATTTTGGAAGAGAAAAAGAAAAGATGAACGATGTGGTTTTTTGATTGATTGGGAATTTCAATTGCGTTTTCATTCCAAAAATCATCTCATTTAGGTTTATCGATATTGTGGAAAAAAAAATCGAAATTAATAGAGAGAGCCAAAAAAAAAAAAGTGAGATCTCAGTCAATTGTACTTTTTCTTAACCAACAATATTGAAAAATATCTAACTAATCAATATCATAAAGAGAGGTTCATCGTGATAATGATACTTTTTTTTTTTTTTGTCTTCCATAAATATATAAAGGTCATATGATTCTGATTTTTGATCTAGAAAAAGCTCTATCTTATATGATTCTGATTTTTGGTTGGGGAAAAACTCTATCTTTGGTTGAACTTTTTTAGTTTGTGGACTATGATTTTCTGGTTGAGTGTTTAGTTTATGGGTTCAAATGGAAAAGAGAAAGGAAAGGTAGAAGAAGAGAGAAAACTGATCTTTTGGATATTTGGGTAAGGGAACCGATTGCTAGAGGGAAAAAATGAAAATTATTAATATTTTAGTTTAAAAATTATATTAATTAATAATGTAGAGGTATTAATGTAAAAGCATATGCCTTTTAGGATTTGGATAGACATAATTACTCTGTAAAAGAAGTATTTGTAGTTTTTCAAACATTAAAAAGCTATCTGCAATTAAGCTCGATTTTAGAGGATTTAATTGGAATTAACCCTTTTGTTACCATATGTAGTTTAATTTCTTTTTTTCAACAAAATAATTATAATAACTTTTTCTTTTTTGTGTTTCAATTTGCAACCAAATAATATTCAATTTCCATCGAAAATAGTATCAAAATGTTTGTTTGTTCTTCCACGATCGCAGAGGTATGAGTGTGAAGAGTTATTATTAGTCCAGCTTTATTTGACACCAAAATGTTATGTTTGAAAGGTCAAAAAAATGATCATGACCCAAATTGACTGCCAATGAATCTCTTATTTTATCTTATTCATATAAAAAACAAAAACCCTCTTATTAGGTCTTAGCTGGCTACTCACACTAGCTAGGGTTTTACATTATCACTATAAGTATAAGCCAATATTATAAACGAAAAAAACAAAATAAAAGGAAGCCTATTTTTTTATTTTTCCAAACTTAACATGATTGGCAACAACCATTCTTGTAGACTATGCTTCTCTGGGTACATTGCTTTATAGGTTGTCACTTATCATTTTTATATCTTCATCACAAAGAAAATTGGAAAATATATATATATATATATATATCAGATAATTTCAGTACTAGTAACTTTTATTTTACAATTTATGTATTGCATAGGAACTGTAGAAAGGAAGTTGATAATCCCGGAAGTTCGAAACTAATTCAAATTTGCTCGGAATAAAAAAAGAAGATTAATGAAATTTTATGTTGTTTTGATTTTAGGCTGGAGTACTTGTGTGAATATTTTTTTCAAGCACTTTTTAAAGAACTTATAACTATGTAAAACTCTGAAATCTGAATTTTTTGTTTTTTTATCCTTTTTTTTTCCTCTTTTCTATAATTACACCTTCCCCAAAATATGATTATCATTCTTTACCTTTGCCAATAATGAAAAATTAGTGGGACTAATTCATAATGAATTAGTATAAACTCAACCAGAAAATCATAAGATTAAAGTAAATGAATATAATTGAATCGAGTTCCACATGGCAATGAAAGTGGCTTATACTAATTCATTTACTTTAATAGCTATCAAATCTTAACTAGTGAAAACCAGCAGTATACTGCGCATCCGGGGAATCGAACCCCGGTCAGTACCGTGGGAGGGTACTATATACCACTACACCAGATGAATTTTATATAAAAATATTTGGAGTCTCTGGCCTATATTATTTGGACACATGTACCTTTTTTTGGGGGGTGAATGTACTGCATAATAAAGGCAGAACATGAGTACACTGAAAGATGGAAATTTTGATGGTATCTATTGGTCAAAGTTTTCTGTGATAATGAGTACTATACTACTATAGGCATATATAATCCATAAGGATAGTTAATAATTATATGCTGCAATTTAGCCAAAAAACAAAAAAATCTGCTGCAAGTTTCTGGTTTTTGCTTTTATGGCAGATTGCTATGAGTGTTATTTTTCTGCTGAAAACTGGGCACCTTTTGTAGTATCCAAGACAAAGAACAAATTTCATTGGTTTTAATAATTTTTTTTTTTGGTTTTTTCCATACTTTTTCATATCCCATTCTCAAGAACTACCTACTGCTGCTATTTGATGCATTGTCCTTCAGGTTTTGAATGAGAGATTGAGAATATGGTCAAAATTTTTGCAGAAAAGGATTTATATATATATATATATAATCACAAATCCGCAATTAAATTCCTCTTCTATTTTTCATACAAAATTAACAAATACAACAAGATTTTTTTTTTTTTTGATCTCTAACAAATACAACAAGATGGTGAACAAAATGCAAATTGCATTTATATATTGTACCCTTTTATTGGATACACCCCTCTACCAAAACCTTCAATAATATGACATAGCAGCCTCACCCAATTATTTTCGATAGTTTAAACTGAAGACAGAAGAAATGGGGGTCAATGATCATCGGCATCCCAGAATAGCTCTTCCTTCATCATCAATAGTTTTATTTGTACAAAGCTTCTGAAGATCAACGTATCCAATAATGGTGTCCTCAAATATTACCTCTTGCAGTTGCGCATCATCGAATGTGGAGCCTGATAGTACCGTGTTCTTGAAGGAAGCTCCTTGGAGATTAGCTTTCCCAAAATTAACCCGATCCAGAACTGCATTTGAGAAGTCTACACCTGGAATAAAAAACATTTGAGTTTGCCAATATTATCTCACCAGTCTCATATATTGCACATTTCACATGTTCAAATTACAGTAATAGCAGCATACTAGCTCAAATGTAGACTGTAATACAATTTCACATGTTCAAATATTAATTCCACTTGTGCATTTACAGGAACATATTACAAAACTTTAAGATGGATATATCGTCTGAGGATTGTTGCTTCAATTGTTTTTCTATTATTACCTTCAACAAATTTTCTTTATGATAAAGATTAGGAAATCTCTGACCAGAAGATAAAACTACAAAACTCACTTATTCTTGATCCTTTGATCTTAGCTATGTTGAAAACTAGAAAATGTAAGGTATCCAAATTAAATTAGCATTCCTTTTTCCTTGCGAAGGATGTCCAAACATGAGAGAGAAAAATTCAGCGCTACTCGGTTATGGAATTCAATCGATGGCAGAGTAAATTACAAGCAAATAAAATCACATCACAAAATCTCAGTTCAAAGGATGAGAAGTAGTATTACCCTTGAAGCTAGCACCTACAGCATAAGCCTTTGACATCACCACTTCAGACATGTCTGCACCATCGAATATTGCATCAGACATGAGTGCTGCTGCAAGAGACTTCCCCTTCAAGTTGGATTTTTCATTTGTATAATCACAGAACCTGAGATCAATCGGCTTATCATAAACACCGTTCGCTTGACCTATTGTGTTACCGACAAATGCACGTTCACATCGGTTAGGCTCCGTTGATAATGGAGGCAGCCTCTGCAATGCAACAAGTAACCAATCAGATCACATCAATTCATTTCACAACAATAGAGCTTGAAAGCACCAGTTTCAACTTATCATCTCTAATATCATCTTGAGGAGGCAGTTTGCTAAGTCAATAGTATATGTATTGAATTGTAAGAGAGTATTATTAACCTGATTAGCAGCAATTACAGGTGAAGCAGTAGTCACAGCCCAAACAGCGAGAATGCCACAGGCTACATTCTTAAGTTGCTTGATATGAGACAGGTTTTCCTTTAATTCAGGACCATCCCTGGAAGCTTTTTCCCAAGTCCCAAGTATAGCAAACATAAAAGATATCGCATTTATTAGTTTACTTAAAAATAAATAAAAAATCAAATATATATTGAACAAAGCAAAGAAAAATAAACAAATAAAGAAAAAAGCAAAGAAAATGTCCTTTTCTTGGCATCAAAACAGAATATAATAATTGGAATGTCCTTTCCTTAGCACCAAAAAGAGAGTTCATACGCGATGTCAATCTCTGTTACATTCAGCCAAACAGACATCTAAATTTCTAATACGATTTTGAAACAAATTAGCAATTAGGATTTTGACTTTTCTGAATTTAAGTATTTTTTTTTTATTAATCCCAAAATCTTTTTCGTTCAGAGAAAGAGATTAAAAAAAGAAAAAAGGAACAATCATGAAGCTACTCTTTTTAATCAAAATTACTGCCTAAGAATAATATCAATCACATCAAACAATCCTTTACACAATGTAATTATCCAAAATTAATCACTAACTAAGAAACCCATTAGCTTAAATACAACTTCAATTGTTAATGAATCAAAGAAATTCCGAAAATGAACTGGCTTGTAAAAAACAAAATAAACCGATAGACCCAGAAAGAAAAAGAAAGAAAATGTAAGCTCTAAGAAGAATTCAGAAGGCCTACCGGAGCAACATACACGAACATGCGAATAGAATTCCAGGGTTGCAAAACGATGCCGTGTTGGCGAAGAGAGACGGAGGCTGGATAAATTTTGGGAGAGTGGAACCGAAATTGTTGCAGCCATTTTTTCTTTTTCTGGCTCTGTGACTGAGAGCTCCACTTCCTTCGTTGCCCTCTTATCCGTTACTCGTTCTGGTTGCTAATAGGATCTAGACGATTGCGTGGCATGACACGTCGGATTGTGTCTTTCGAAGGATTTTTCGACTCTGTGGAATGGCAACCTTGTGTTTGGCTATGATTATGCTCTCTTCCAATTCCAACTCAGACTTATTAACTTATAAAATAAAAATAGAAGAGTGGAAATATCTCATTCTTATTGGAATTTTCCAAAATATTGATGGGCAAACTATATATTCTTATTCAATTTAATTAATACATCTCGCATTTAAATATAAATTAAGCTATAATGTTAGAATTATTAAAATATTAATCAAATTTATTTACCAAATAATATAAGTAATATTTAATTAATTAATTTTTTATTTAAAAAATTATTTAAATTATATGAATATATCAATTAATAATTTTTTAACATATATTATTTAATAAATAATTTATCAAGATATTAGTATTTATAGCAAAACTCTAAATTAAGTTAAACGTTAAATGGACTGGATCTTGACTTTTTACTTGCCAAATTACAAAAAGTCTTATTTTACCTCTTGAATTATTTTTTTTCTGTTATTTTAATCTAATAAAATATTTTTGACGAAATTAATCATACACAGCTTGTATAATTATATATTTACCAACAACAAAAATTATATAATTCTATTAAAAAATATTTTATTATGTTTTATTTTGGACAAATATTTTATTTAATTTTTAATTGATGTGTGTTATTTTTGTCAAATTTATTTGACAAAATCAGTTAGACTGATGTTGATAGAAGGGGGAAAAAAAAAAGATTGGTCGTTTTTGCACCAAAATTAATAATTCAGAATGGTTTACAGTAAAACCTTAACTTAATAATTTATGTATTCATAAGCTTAACTGGTGATAAAACAAACTATAAAGGTACATTTCTAGGCAGGGACAAAATAATAAAAAATTTCGGCAAAAATAAGCTGAAGTTTTGTTTTTCTTAGGATATGAATAAAATTTGAAGATTCCAGTAAAATTAGTAAAATTTCTGCTGAAATTTTAAAATTTATAATTTTTATGAATTTTTTTTTAAATATCGATTGATTTTTTATTAAATTTTAAAAATATTATAGATTTATATAACAAATCAGAGTTTTTTTTTTTCAAATTATAATTCTTTGTTATGATATATTTTTACTAATTGTATACTATTAGGCAAATTGAAATTTAAAAGCAATATTAAAACAATTGAAAAAGCTTACAAGATAGCCAATTACAATTTCTAGTGCTTTAGTCCATTCTAAATTTATATGTTTAAAATTTCAAACAATTGATAGTGACTCTGACTCTAGTAGTGATATCAATAGATACTCTAGTAAAGTTAAAAGTAATTACGAAAGAAAGTCACCAATTCAACAGAGATTAAGTTCATTTACTGATAAAAAATATTACACTCATGTAACATAGGGGTATGCATCGGTTAGGATCCGATCTATTTTGAAAATAACAAATTCAATCCAGTTAGTGATCAGTTTTTTTTTTTTTTTCAATTCGATCTATACATTAAATCAAATCCAATTAGTAATTTGATTAAATCGGTTTGGTTAACCGGTCTGGCTTTAATTTTTATTAAATTTGTTTAGACTTTTTAAAATTTAATTTTTGAGCTTTTTTTACTTCGA
The DNA here is from genome assembly GCA_003254975.1 of Ochetophila trinervis. Lineage (NCBI taxonomy): Eukaryota > Viridiplantae > Streptophyta > Magnoliopsida > Rosales > Rhamnaceae > Ochetophila > Ochetophila trinervis. The sequence goes on along the minus strand of QANX01005287.1, from coordinate 130,396 downwards.
ATATTTGACATTTGAACTATTTTTTGTACCAAAAATTTGTTGTTCTTAAATTTTGTTTAAAAAATTATATATTTTTTTTCCAAAACCTAATACATAAAGTGCTCACTAAGTAATCCATAAAAAGTTATGTTTTTTTTTTTCAAAACCTAATTAATGATTAAAATGTAACAGGACAAATAAACATATTAAACTAAAACAAAACAAAATTATTACATTAATACAATAATCGAGTAATCCAACTCCAAATTTAAGCTAATATAACAAAGTCTACATATCAATTATATTAAACTAATTACCATATGTTTCATAAAAAAAAATGGTCGGTTCGGATTGGATCGGTTTTTGTTGATTTTTAACACCCCGAACCGACCTTTGGTTTTGATTTTTCAAAATCAATCCAATCCAATCCAATTACAATTACACTAAAATAACCAATCCAAATAGGTTTGATTAAATTGGATCGATTATTTTAATCGGTTAGTAAATTTTTTTGCACACCCCTAATGTAACATAAGATGAAGATCATGGAAATAGAAAAAAGTGAACCAATAATTTGTATTATAGGAAAATATTATACAAGCAAAGAAAGTGACACAATGGAAATGTCACAATAAAAAGAGAAATATTTTTTTAAAATTTTTGGATCAATGAGGATTATAAGTGAATATAATCCTTATTTAGGAGATAATTATAAAATATCATCAAATTGTAACTCATTAATACGTTCTCAAACTCAACGATTAAAGGTTAACAGTTATGAAAAAATCTATATGCAAAACAATCATATGTAATATTAAATCCATATAATTTGCATATTAACAATTAAATGCAAAATTAACAAGCATATGTGTCTTTTGATCAATATTTATCTCAATACACAGCTAAAAATGAAGATGAAGAAGAGAGTAAAAGTTTTTCAACCACTAAAAATTTCTATATAGTATTGACTCATATTTAAGTAATTATGTACTAATAGTATTATTCTGATTAATAAAAATATAATTGCTTAATAATAATATTTTCATTATTGTCAACGAGTATTATAAGTCTCTTAATTATGAAAAATATAATTTACACTCAATATTTTTTATTTTTTAATATTTAAATTGATAAAATATTTCATAAATAAGAATATAATGAAATTTCATTAAAAAAATTCATATATATTTTTTATAAATTTCTACTATTTATTTTGTATTTTATCGATATTGATATTCTTTCAATATTTTTACCGATATTTTTACATTTTTAACTTTAGATATATCCGTTGATACTGATATTTTCATCATTATTTATAACTAAGTTTGAATTTCTTTCCCGTGGACTTGACTAGTGGTAAAACAAACTATAAAAATACATTTTTAGGTAAGTTAGAAATTTCTTTTACTACAAAATTCATCTTCTTTTAATTTGTAACTAAAAAACTTAATAATTTACAAATTTTTTATTTACAAACAAAGAAAATTTATTGAACAAAATTTTAATATATCATTGGATTTTTAAAAAAAAAATTAAATTATGAAAAGCTCAAAAAACCTAAAATAATAAACAGTTAAAAAAAATTTAATAAACGATGAGCTGGCGAAGAAAGATGTGAGAAGTAGCAAAATTTCCCAACAAAGCATAAACGATGGAGGCAATAACCAACCACCTTTGTCTCCCTCTCTTTTGACTTTGTCTCCTTCTCTCTCTCTCTCTTTCACAGAGTAGAGAGGTCTTCAGGCTTCAGCCTTGAGGCAAAAAAAAAAAAAGAAAAGAGAAAAAAAGAAATCCCAAATATATCAAATGGAGTCGAACCAGAGCGCGTGTCTTTCGTACGAGAAGTTGAACGGAGCGGTGAGCTGGGTCGGAACCCACGTGGCGTCGGCGTTCTTCGCATCGTTGGAACGTTGTTCGTGCATCAACCTCTCAACCTCCGACGATCCCGACATCAATCCCGACGAGGCTCACGATCGACCCCTTATGCTCTCTTCTGCTTCCATTAGTCACAGCGACCAATGTGTTACTCCTCCTCCTCCTCGAAACGACGTCGTCAACCTCCCCGCCTGAGATCTTAATTTCTATCGAGGTCTCTCTTTCTCTGTCTCTTCTTTTGTGTTTGTTCCATAAGAAAATTCAGTCTCTAATGGGAAAGAAATTAATGTGAAGATTTATGGATTGGTATTGCGGATCTTATTTTTCTGCTTACATTTTATGCTTTTCCTCTCTGGGGTTTCTGGGAATTTTGATGGAACTCGATGGGAAAGAAAAGAAAAGAAAAAAGGTGGAATTTTTATGGTTCTTTGTAAGTTTTCTCGGATATCTGGTCTATTTTAATGGAATCAAGAAAGGATTTTCCTTTTACTGACTTTTTTTTCTTCATGTAGAACATAGGAATGACAAAAACAAGAACAAGAAAAATAAAAGTTATAATTATAATTCACAATCATTATATGATAGGATCTGGATTTGTTAACCTAATGTGGCTTTCTCGGATTGGAATTCGTATTGATGGAATAGATGAATTTATGCTGTTGAAATTTAGTTGAGACTTTATTTGCCCTTTCTCCTTGCTTGTAAATTGTTACAGGAATGTGTGTTCTTTGAGGAATCGGATTTCTTAGCTTTTAAGTTTGTACAAGCTTGTGGATTTTTCATCTCAATGCTGTCATTGTGAGAAGTTGGAAGGACATGAATTATGATAAACAAAGTCCTTTTACTTGAATTATTATCAAGTTCTTATCAGAAAGGAAAAAAGAAGAATTAAGGAAAAAAGAAAAAGAAAAAAGAAGAAGATAGAGTTACAATCAAATGGGGTTTTCTTGATCTTCATCTTTCAGAGGATCTCTGTCGTTGCCTAATAGTAATTCCCTTGGCATTTCAATCAGAATTTGATGGGAAAAATGGGTTAGATTTGAGTGGTCGATATTGCTTGATATGTTCCATAAATTGGTCAAAGATATTTAGGACTAATGTGTTTTTGCAAGATTGTGACCCTTTCTTGGAATTAAAGTCTCTAAAGCAATAAAGGATTAGATTAGATTAGACAAATTGGGGTCTCTTTCAGTAGTTGTGATCGGATTTTGCTGTCCTGTTTATTCTATGTTCTTTATTATGGAACTGAAATCATTTGGCATACAAAGAGAATAACTTTTATGAGGCTGATTTAAATAGCTTTCAAAACAAGGAGGGATTCCAAATTTTCTTTGAAAGAAACGAACTTTGCTTTTCTCACATTTTTCTCCTTGCATGTGCATTTTTGACTTGGGTTCTTTTAGGTTCTCACACCTATTTTTATTTTTAGGTAAAACTATTGAAATTTGAATATATGACAACTAGGTCTTTCGGTTCTGATACCATATTGAATTACTACCGATTTTAAAAGCTTAAAGCTGATGAAAAGTAGATTACCATCTCTTTTATATTTTATCTCTAATATTTTTAATCAATATATTTTGGGCTTCAAGTTTCGTATTCATATTCTATGAATAAACTGGTGCTGATTTGCAAACACGGAGGATTGAATCACTTACGGATTCTTTTTAGTCTTCTTTTGTTTTTTGGATGAATTTTTCATGATGGTTTGAATTATTCCATGTATGTGTAAATTTGAAAGTAACTTGAATTAATATATATATATATATATGGGAATAAAAAAAAAAAGGAAAACAATACCGTTTGAAGCTGCAAGAAACATATATAAGCAGCTAATTTTGCTTAGGAAGCTAATTTATACAAAAACATCCGCACGACCAATGAAATCAAACACAAAACATTTTCAAAGATGTACACGTCTTTGATTGAATCAAGCCTAAACGTTATTTTTACTTTTTTTTTATAATTAGTTAAATGCTACAAACTACACCAATTGGCCTTTTTTTTTTCTCTTTTTTTTCTCCTCGTATGAGTTAGCCATTCTTTGACTGGGTTTTTATATGTGTTTTTATTTTATTTTTGAAGACTTTAAAGATCAGTAGCTTTCATACCAAGTCGAGTACACATTTCTACTGAAAAGTTAAACTGATGATAGGTGAGCTATAATTTTTTTTTTTTTTATATTTGTTTCGACATAACTAAAGAAAAAAGCTAAAAGAAAACAAAAAACTGAGATTATTGGACTGCCCATCAGTGGCCCAGTCCATTAGTCTTTTAGAACCCAGAGAAAGGTTCCATAATGGGCCTAATTGCTGTGGTATTAGTTAGTTTGTTTGCTTTGGGACATTACCAAACAAAAACATGCATTAATTACCAAAAAAGAAAAAGAAAAAGAAAAATACATGCATTAAGCATTATCCAATGGCTGTTGACTTGTTGATGATGAGATTGTTTTATGGCCTCTAATTTTCTGAACAGCTGCATGTGAAGGTTTCCAAGAGACAGAATTTTTAAATGATTTTGTCAATGATTTTTTTACCTTTTAAAAAATTATATACACTGGATGAGTGAGGGATTGCAGGAACATTATAATAAAAACAAAATCTCTTGGATTAATTAATGGTTGGATTTATAATTATAAGAAAGAGACAAACAAAGGAAGGAGTTGCAAATGTTGCTTTGTCGGGTATCTGTGTTTAGATCTCATATCAAAGTTCTGTCAACCTCTTCAGCAAACTCTTCTCTCCTGTGGTCTTGTCTCTCAAGCTTTTTCCATTAAAAATAAAAATAAGTTAATTAATACTTTGTTTATGAGGTACATTGGTAAGTTTGGCCAAAAGAAGAAAATAAGGTACATTTTATTCAGTAATTGGTCCATTAATTAATTATCTTTAAGACCCTGTTGTTTTGCATTATTCCACTTCATGTCACAGGAAAAAGAAGCTTTACTTGGTTTTACAGCTAAGCTTAAAGACTCTGATGTCTCTGAAATTTGTATATTAGTCCTTATAATATGCTCTTCTTGTCACCTAACCCTAAAACCTTCACATCCGTATTATGTACTATCTATCTTTTTGAACCATTGTTTTAATCTGTTTCTAAAGTTTCCTTGTCCATTTACCCCTTTTGCTAAGAACCATTCACTTTATTGTTTCATATGCAAATTAACAATAATTCTGCACTAAAAGACAGCATTTCTTTAATTTTGATGTTCTATGGATTTTGATGTTCTAACATATATCCCCTATGCTTTATACTAAGGTCATATTTATTCTATGTTTATCTTCGCAATTTGATGTCAAATATTGACAACTAGTATAAAATTAGTAACTTCTTTTATCAAATTTTTGATGCCAAATCAATCCAATCTGTTAAAAAAATAAATGATACCCACAAAGTGAAATTAAATAAGAACAAATAAAGTATTGACACTTTGAAATGGGCATCCATAAAATTTTGATGAAAAATGACTTGATGCCTGCATTATTCAATTTCTGACTTTTCCCCATACTTATTCCTTTTTTAACTTATAAAGAATCGGGTTTCTATGAATACAAATTTCCACAATATGCCATGGAAAATAAAACAATTGATCTATTGGAATCTTTACAATTATTGGACATTTCTCAGGTCCACTTGATGATGCAAGGAATTGATATTGAGAAACCTGGATTTAGTACCATTATATTCCAAACAAAAAAAGCTTTAGAGTTATTGATCTTGAATAGTTCTTGTACACAATATAAACAGTTAATGATGGAGAAAAATAATCCAAATTTTCTATCTGAATGATTGGATTATCAAAAAAAAAAATGCAAAAGCTGCAAATTTGTTTTCATTCTAGCACATGTACTTTTTCTGTATATAATGTTGTTGGTACAAGTATTAAAAAAAAAAAATTATATTGAAGCTGCAAAAAATATTTTATTTACCACCAGAAAATTACAATTACATATATGCTAATCTCAAGGAATTTCTATCTAGTTATTGGGGAAAAAAAACAAAAAATTCCCTAAAACTCAACTAATCCATTAAGTTAGAGCTATAACCAAAAAGTACACAAATTAGTTAGCAAAAGCAGTGGAATTGGCACTGAAGCAACATTTAAAGCTAAAGCAGAGCAGCGACTATTCGGAAGAAAAGGTCTTCTGTACAGTTTCATGAACTGGGGTTGAGAAAAGGAAATGAATTCCAGGCCTTAGCACAGTCCCAGAGCCAACACAAGGCCCTACCACTATACGGATCCGAAATGGCAGACAAACAACTCAATCATTCAGACCGGCCAACATAATATAATGGCAAAGTTCCCCACCAATTTATTTTTCTCAAATAAACTCCTACCACCAGCTAGGATTCCCCATCTCAACTTTGAGAACAAAAGAAAGAGGTTCCACAAGGCCCTGTCTCAGCTTAAATTATAATATTAAGCTCGGAATCCATATGCGCTAACCTTAGCCACTTACTGCTTCCAAGACGGATCACAAAGCAACCATAGAATTGCTGCCACATGCCATGATATAATTTGATAACTGTCACCTGAGAAATCTGAGAAAAGGGCCCATGCAAAAGCCAAAATTCTCAAATTCATCAAACACTTCACATGCCTATAGAGTGCTCAGATATGATCCTGTAGCTTAACATTTTGGCCAAAAGTCATTTGTCAATTCAATCTTACGAAAGATTTGATGGGTGTCCAATCAGGCTGAAAGAGGCACTGCTGGTGAGTGACCAACAAAGGGCATAAAAGATTCTCCATAAATCATGCCAAGCACAAGAATATCAAGGATGCAAAGGTAAACCATAATTGTGAAATGATTTTATCCGGCCGTCCCAGCCTGCTGTCACAATAACCATACCCCACGCATGAGATTTGGATGTGCTCTGGCAAGAATTTTTCAGTAACTTGTACTCAGATTTATGCATTGTAGAAGTTTTGGCCAGCGGTCTTGAAGTAGGAAGCTTTTCCTCAGGCCATGTTGCAGATCCCTTAGGAAAAGATTCTAAGAAGACTTCTTGGCTTAGAGAAAAACAAGCAGGTGAAGAAGGTAGAGTTTCTGATAGCCTCTCATCCATACCATGAAACTGACTTCCATTTTCTGAGTAGCTATGTTTCAAACCACCCCAAGGTATTGCAACAGATGCATTGCTGAAAAAACTCTCACAAGACCTAACATGTTTTGCTTGAGAGAGAACAGTCTCCTCTTGATTACTGTAGTTCCATACGTATACATTAGAATCATCGCAAGCTGATACTATATGTTTTCCGTTTGAAGTAAAATGTGCAGATATCTGGTTTCCTGCACTACGTAGTCCTGCAGAGAACAAAGAAAAAAATTAAGCTCATGAGAAAGTAATCATTATTATAAGAAGAATTCATAATCTTACAGACCATGTATCAAAAAATTACAAAACAAAAACACAGACCGTGCACTGCCATCAAATATGGCTATTTAGGTTCCCTAACAAAAATATTTCCACCAAATATAATCCTATAATGTTGAAAGCCAAGTAATATACATTAAATTTAGGGACGATAAGAAAAACACATACCCCGATATTTTCCAATCACATTAAGCCCATCCAGAATTCTGACTTGGGAATCCGCACAAGTAACCATTACTTTGTTAGAGTCTTTTGGAGAAAACTGGAGAAAATGATAATAATTAGAAACCCAAACACACAGGAGAAGGTAAATTTCAACAAACAAAGAAAACAAAAGAGAAGCTACTAAATAAGACGAATGAAGCACTTCAATGTAAGAATCAAATACCTCGAAGCCTGTGATCTTTTTGCACGGAGACTTCTTCTTACTACGTAAGGATATTTGAGCATCCAATTTTAAATGATTATCTGATACAAAAATACAAAAACCAATGTTAATTGATTGAATCGCCTCTAAAAACCACTGATATGAAAGTTCCTCTACCAAGCAGATCTAATAAAAGTTCCTCTACCAAACATGCTTGTCAGATTCAATAAATTATGCTCTATGAATCCTTGCTACACCAGTGCTTCCTATTTAAATCAGATTTCCAAAAGTACTAAACATCAATAACTCAAACAAATACAAAACCAGCTAGTAGGTATTTGAGGTATACCGGCACATTTTTTGTTTAGACAACTGACAAATCATGTAGAGCAGATAAGTTTTAATTCTATTTTATTTACTAAAATAGTAAACCATTAATGGTTTTACCTCTCAGAAACATTCCTATTTCTATTTAATGTTCAATGTCCTACCAACATAAATGGGACTCCTCTTTCAACCTAAAATAGAACCACCAGCACTTTCTACAACAATCCCTAAAATTCACAATTAGAATTTCACAAAACATGTATTTTAGAAAATGACAACTGGTGTTGCACTCAGATGACTGCCAGTGAGAAATACATTTATCATACAATATGTCAATTCTTATGCAAGGGAAATTAAGAAAAACAGAGCATGGAAAAAGCTTCAATTGAAAAACATACCATCTACATAGAAAAAGCGACAATTTCCAGTCAAAGAGCCAACTATTCCCCCCTGCATGAAAAATAAAACATGTAAACATAAAATCCATACATATGAGAATCTATATTCTTACTTAAAGGCCAAAATTTTTAGCAAACCTGTCCATCAGGGCGATAACACACTGCAGAGACTATTTCCCTTATATCAGTCCAGTCAACAACTTGGCAAAGAGGAATTCCCCAAATACGCACTTTTCCATCTATAGAACCGCTGATGAAGTAATTATCGTCCACGGGATTAAATTGGACACAAGTCACTGCATGCCATCAGTACAATAAATCCATGAGATATATACTAAGTATGGTATAGTACTCAGTAGATCAGATGTAAAGCTATCTAAAAATCAACCTGGGCTAATACCTCAACTATCAAATACAGAGTAGCAAAATACATAAGAGCAAGGAGCGCACCATAATTGCTATGTGAAAAGATTTTGAGGCAGTTATCGTATCCCACTCGCCAGAGACGAACAGTTTTGTCAATCGACGATGACAGCAGATACTGCATCAAAATAGAAACATTGAAAAAAAAATTTAATTTTCTCCACATTTCATTAAGCTTGAAAAAGAAGGTAGTCCTTACACGCATGAAAATTTATCTCAATTCAAATAACTACTTACATTATTATTTGACCATGAGAGATCCAAGATCTCGCCGCTGTGTCCACAAAATTCATGCAATGGTTTCTCCAATATTCGGAAGACCTTAGGCGGAAAAATGACACAAGCTGAGTCTGACGTTTTCCTCATGCTTGTTGATTTGGTCATTTTCTCTTTATCCATAACAAGGGGTTTCAATTCCGAGAGATGATTCACTGTGAAGTATAAGCAGGATGGATCTAATGCTGGTATGTCAAGCTCATTAGATCTCTCATCCTCCACCACTTGCCAAATCCGTACAATCCCATCTTCACCAGCACTTGCAAGATACTGCCCACCAGGACTGAATTTCATTGTCAAAATTGAACCTTTATGAGCTTGAATATCTTGCTCCATATAAAGAGCTGAAAGTTCCTTCGCCCGTTTCCTGCATTGGCGAACCTTAACTCTTTGAGCCCTACACCCAAGAATTGCATCATTGTGGTTTGGTCCCAACCTATCAGTATCCCCTTGCTTATCAATAATGCATGCCATGGATCGTAATTTACTCAACCAACCCTTCTTAGCTTTCTTCATCGTCCCCACCAAATTGTGTGTTTCCTGCACTTCTTTCTCCATCAGTTGTTGAAACGAGGGAGATAACCCAGAAGCATTTTGATACTCTTCAGTCAACTCCAACCGACCCAAGCTGTTCGCTTTTCGACTTCTGCTCTTCTTTTCATCCACCACTTCCTCTCCATTACACTCCATTCCACAGCCTGCCTCCGCATCTCGGCATACAAAACTCTCCTTTGAACACAAACTCTGGGAAAAATCGCAGCTGACATTTTCAGCATATGAAATGGAAGATCGAGTGGAAGCGAACTCATTTTCGAAACTCGAGGTTCTCAACACAGCACCACTACTCTCTCTAGTTCTGCCGAATTTTCTTTCACGAATGTCATTATCTACATCTACTGAATCTTCCATCACAATTCCATCTGAATTCAATCCAATCCACCTCAAGAAATTACTCCGGCGCTCCTCAACACTTCTCGGGCTCCGCATCCAAACATCATAGTTTAGACTATCTGGAACACAATTGTTCGAAGAACTTGAACTAACGCTATCAAAATTTGCATCGGAAATCGATGCAATATCTTCTTGGGCGTCAAAAAATCTATATTCTTCGTCTTCACTGAGGCTACCCATTATACGTTGAGTTCAACCCATAAAATCCAACCTCAAGAAACCAACATTTTAAGCCCCAGACAATGTGGCAAAATTTAAATCCCCCTCCAGTCAAGGAACCCGAGAAAATAACTAAAAAAATGGAAAAACAAACAAAAACACAGAATCCAAGATCAGTTTAAGCAGAAAATACTTATTAAAACAAACAGCAGCGATAATAAAAACAATAAAACGAAAATGAAAAGATCCAACATGGATCCCAATCCACACCCATTGAACCTGGTCTTCCACAGACCAAAAAATAAATAAAAAATCGTTCATTTAATATGCAAATGAAAAATAATAATAATCAAAAACCAATACGAACCCAAAATTCAGCGACAAATAAAGGGTCCAGAACGATTCTCAGTAACACAGAGATCAAAACCCAATAGCAGAATTTGAGGATCATATGACCACACTCGAAGAAATGAATCGGGAAACAAAGATAAAAGTAGTAACTTTTAATAATATATTTACATAACATAACATAAAGATGGGATTTTCAATATGAATATAAAAGTTCTGCTTACATGGGTTCTTCTTTTCTATGAGATTTCTTCGAAAGTTGGGCGGACATAGATCGAAGCACCCATGAAAAATTGAAAGCTTTTTTTGGACTCGCTCTCTCAAGAGGAAGCACAGAAAGAAGAAGCACACAGAAATGTAGAAAATAAAATAAGAAAGCAAAATCAAAATAAAAAATAATAATTTTTATTTTTATTTTTAATTGAAGGGTAAAACAGGAAAAGGAAAAATATTTTCCTCGATATTCGTGAACGGATGGCCCGAGAAACGAGATTTCGAGAGTAGAGAGTGTTTATGTGCTTTTCTCCTTCCCTCTCTTAAAAATACCAATTACGTTTCCTTAATTATTATTATTAAAAATAATAAAATATTTTCATTTTTCTCTCACGGTGACACGGTCACTATGTACACCGCTTTGCCTGATTGACCATATGAAAGTGAGTCACCAATGCTGAATTTTTCTACAATTTTTTAATGTATTCAATTACAAAAAAGAAAATTGAAAATTTGTTACAAATTTCAAAGATAATACCATATGTGTCCTCCTTTCCTAACATATTAAAATTGGAAATAGTTAACACATAGTTGAACTCCTAAGAATAAGGTAAATAATTATGTTGGATTTTTTTTTTCTTTTAATGGATCTAAAATATTGAAATTAGATATCATGTAATTAAATCTATATATCAATTAGGTGACCAGGGATTCAAAATTTCCATTAATACACAAGATTGCTTCTTTCTTTCTTTTTTGTTGAATTTTATACACAAGATTGCTAGTTGGGGTGGGTTTCCACCAATTCAATATATAGGTCAATTCCAAAATTTTGACTTGGAATTCCAATTGAAGAAAATATTTTTTTAAAATTTATTATTTTTGAGAAAGCATGAAAAAAGTAAAGTGGAGGTCAAGAGTCATAGATGACAAATATGTTGTTTTTATTATGTTTTTATTAAAATAGAGTGGGCGTAGATGATGGTTATCAATGTCTCTAATGTCACTCCCTTTGCCTAGCTCAATCTACCATAGCAGGGCATGGGCATTTCTTTGCACATGAATTGTCAAATTTAGGCCTGCCTTTTCCAAGTATTCCAAACAAGGCCTCTACTGACAGATCAAGGCTGGTTAGCACCTGAATAGGGCATGGAGTTTTACATTTGCTCATTGATATTATTATACACCCTTTGGATCAAAATAATGGCTTTTTATCTATCCCCAATTTGACCTAATCTTTAAAAATGTTGCATAGATTTACCCTAATAATTTATTATACAGAATACCATTTTCCTTGTTGCCAAACAAACAAATTCAAATTGTCTTGATTCCATTGAAATGATTGAGATTCATAATTATTGTTAAGAAAGCATTTAATAGAGGATTTTCTTAATGCTTAATAATATATAGAGAAAAATTGTATCTTAATTAATTTATGATAATAAATTACTGTAAAATTACCGACAGATTGATTACAAATTAAAGCGATTAAATAGTAAATGCAAATTTTTTACATCATGATTAAGAGAAATAATAGAAACAAATTAGTACTTGATTAGGTTAGCTCCAATTAGGTTTATGTCCCCATTAAAGCCATACAAACCATAAAAAGTCAAAAGTTAAAAGGTAAGATTGTTTCAAATAAACCATGCAGTATATTTCAATCTCTTCCATGATAAGCTAACCTAACTGCTAGACGATTGGAAATGGTTTTGTCCTGTCCAAACCTATGTAATCATGGTGTTTAAACTAGTCGTCTTGTATGGTGTTATTTTATAAAATAAATTGATACTCTACTCAACAAAGTAGAAAGTTAAAAAGTAAACTTTTTTTAATTACTTTTGTTGAATTATGAACCCACCCGGTCGATAAAAAATAATATAAAGCAACAAAGAACTATAGTAAATGATTCAGTGTTTCGTTTTTTTGGTGAAGATTCAATGTTTCTATGCCTGCCTTTTCTCTCTCACAAAGTTTCTCTGTTTGATGGTGATTTTCATATGAGTCGTACTCGACCCCCCAACAAATGTACAACAATTTTATTGCTTCTGTGACAGATTTTTTTAAAGCCACATATACATACATCCAGCTGATCTGATTTTTTTAAAAAATTATATATTAAATTTTTACACTTGTGCTGAAAAAATTAATAAAATTCAGTTTCAAAAGTTAAAATTTAATAGTTAATTTTAATAAAATTAGAGCGTCCACACACACACACATATATATATAGTTTTTTTATTATTATATAGAAAAATATTGTTTGTCATCACTAATAATCGATCACCAATTTAGAACATTTTTAATTAAATGTGAATAACTAAAGTTAACATCCATGTGACATAAGCAAACATAGAAACTTTTTTTAAAAAAGAATACACTTTATTGATAATATTTAAAACGCATGTTAAACTGACACGACTTAAACATTATTAAAATGAATGTCTATTTCTTAAAACTTGATCAGAATTTCAAATCTTCTGAAAAGCAATTTAAAAAAAATTTGCTAAAAATTAAAAATATTTAAAAATATATATAATTAATTAATAAACATAAATAATATTTGTACACGTTACAGTTATAAAATAATTTTTGAAGTAATTATGCATTTATGTCATATGCTACATATATATATATATATATATATATATATATATTCTCTAGTTGATATACTCTCATATGTTATTTAGCGATTTAATTGGCTAACTCAAATAGTTGACTTTCTCTAATAAGAAATATTTTAGTATAAAAAATCAATATATATATATATAGTTAAATGCATATCTAGCTAGTACTTGTTATTTCGGCATGAATCCGATTAGTGATTGACAAATAACAAAACTCTATTATATATATATATATATATATATGTATATAAACAAAAAATTTAGCATAAAAGTTTTATATATACAATAGGGTATCTTTAATTTATTATTTGGCATAAACTCTTGAATGTAGATACAAGCAATTTTTTACTGTGATTAATTTTATATGATTAATTTATGGAACAATATGCAGCATAATTTCCCATGTAGCAAATTATTGTTTTATATATAGCTTGAATCTAAAAGTATTGAAAAGTTCCTTATGGCAGCTGCTAATGTCCCTAAACCAGCATATACATTGAATCCAATAATAAATGAATATAAGGTTTGGTTACCTATACATATAACTTTAATTGCCAAAAAACGGAGCTTAAAAACATATTATTGTCAATATTAATGAGGAAAGAATTAATATTGGCTTAACCTAACCTTTTTTCTTTTCTTGTCACAAGACATCAAGAAAAAGAAAAAGAAGAAAAAGGTAATTTATATATAAATATATGTACTTATCTCAAAAGACGACACCGAATTTGCACATCACGTGTTGGTTAATAAATCGTCATGCATGAGCAAATTATATACAAAGTTGCCTATACTTGAAGCTATTCAATTAGTATTTTACAGAAAAAAAAGTGGTTATAATAGAAAACATTCCCATTTGCATCATCCATGCATAAACATATATATACAGAAACTTTTGTGTGGTTCAAGTTTTTGGATTGGATAGTTTTTCATTTTCTAGCTTCTTCACATGCATGGGGTCAAGCACACATGAATTGCCATGTGGTATACATAATACATAATATATATTTATATATAATTATACACACACACAAACACACACATGATACATACATGTACATATATATTTAATGGCAAAAAGTTGGTATAGCAACTATGCATCAAAATCTAGACACTAACCAATTAATTCAAATAATGCATATTATTTTATATATGTGTGTATAATATGCTGCCATTGTATGATGGGGATTAATGAGCTGTAAAATGAAGCAAATAAAGGACATTACTTTAATTTTGTACATGAAAATAATATAATATATTATTCATTGGGTATGTAGCTAAAATGCCTGATTCTTAAGCACCAACAAATCATTCTCTGGAGTAGTAATGCAGTCCCACGCCCACCCAAGATTCTTGCCTTTCTTAAGGTCCATTGTTTTGCATGGTGGTTTGCTCATCTTCTATCTAAATTCTGATAATAAACTGCACCAAATTCTCTTAACAGTTGACCTACACAAATATATATTTCTTTTATTTTTACATCTTTTTATATAGTATATAATATATAGTGTTTACAGTACTCCACGATTAATACTGTATGAATCCCTGTCCACACCATTCGGGTTATTATTTTGTCAACCTTTATTTTATATAATTGAATACATATTATATATATATATATATATATATATCTTTACCTTTCTTCCAAATCCTATCACTTTAGTTTGGTGCTTTTATTACTAGCTAGGTTGGTAAAGAGACAATGTATGTATGACTTTCTTTGGCCGTTAATATCAAAAAAATTTAAAAGAAAAAAAATAAGAAGATATCTTCCTCTCAATGTTTGGCTGTATAGGCACATGCATCATGATTTGAATTTATTTTATAATTCTTGCAGCTGACATTAATACACATATATATATTTATATATATTAACAGGGACGCTCAAGTCCGAAAACCACATATTTTAAAGTTAACTTTTGATTTTTTTTAGTTTTACTATTTTTTCAGCTTAAATAATAGAATCAAAGGTTAAGTATTTGAGGCTAACTGTATAGATTAAATATATATTTGGTTGGTAGTTGAATAATATAATTTTTTTAAAGTCTAGTTTCTTTAATTGATAGGTACGTAGCAGCCGACAATTGACGAAGTCCTTAAAGAATTAATATTACGTAGGTTTCTCTACTAAATTAATTAAGCCAGCATATTGGTTTGGATACAATGCATGCAAGATTGATTAATTAGCCCGATTGGTATAATAATAAAATTGATGTGTATTATATATATATATATATATATATATATATATATTCCTAAATAAAAATGCTACAAGATGTTTTAACGTTCTTTTTAAATGGTAACTCCTAATGTTGACAAGAAATTTCCATTCTTAGTTTTGAGGGAGACATATGAATCAAGAGAGAGATCATCATAATGCAAAAGGGGAATCAAATTAAAGCAGAGAGAAGACCAACTGTTATTTGGTCTGATAGTGATAATATTTTGTTGATTCCCTTCTCTTATTGATTAATTACTGATTAGTTATATATAATATTGATATATTTCCTTAATACAAATAAATAATTAAATACTTTCATGACCTGTGTATGTATGTAATTAAGATTATATCTCTTACGAATTGAATATTATATAATTAAAGTGATTTTATCAATTTCTATTTTTTTTTTCATTCTCTTTTTGTGATCCGAGTTCATAGAACCCACAGAATAAAATGCCTGGAAAGCTTCAAAATATGTTTTTCAGAAGTACATTTTGAAGGGAAAATACATTATACACACATATATATAGATATATAATATATAGATCCTAACGTAAGCAAAATGCATGATCCAATAATACCCAATCTGAATGTCTTCGGCAATCGTTGGATCAACCTGATCACTTTATATTTTTTTTAATATAAGACATAAAATCTATTTTGAAACAAGTGTTTTTATAAACAATAGAAAAACAGGAATGTATATATTTATTATTATGGAAATTCTTGAGGTACACACATATATGCAAAACATAAACCAATCTTAATCACCCCAAAAAAAATAGCAAATATGAACATAGAAAAAAAAAAGGAAAAGAATATATTATAAGGGTAATCAGTAATGGTGAATTACTACTGATTCTAAAAGCTTAACCTGATGGGATGTGGGTCATCATCTCTTTTATCACATGCACGCCCGTTTGAGTTTTTACATGTGTATTTTCCGCCCAGCCTCTTTTAGGCTCATTTGGGTTCTCACACATATTTTTTTTTGGATGGAGCTATTGAGTTTTGAACTTATGACCACTAGGTTTTTTGGCTTTGATATCAAGTTAAATTTCCACTACTCCCAAAAGCTTAAGCTTATGGGAGGTGGACCTTCATTTTTTTTATGAATTTTCTTTAACACTCCTCCTCACATATAGGTCCAACCTCTTTTGGATTCATTTGAGTCCTTACATGTATTTTTAAATTTTTTGGGTGAAGGTGTTGAGTTACCATAGGTTCAAAACTCAATAGTTACATCCAAATGTAAAAATATGTGTGAGGACCCAAATGAGCCCAAAAGAGGTTGGGCCGAAAATACACATGTAAAGACTCAAACGGGCTTACATGTGATAAAAGAGATGATGATCCATCTCTCATCAGCTTAAGCTTTTGGGATCGATGAAAATTCAACTTGGTATCAGAGACTAAGGATTTGAGGTTCTGGGTTCCAAACTCAACAACTTAATCTAAAAAAATTAAAAATACATATAAAGACCTAAATAAATCCAAAAAAAAATCAGATTTGAAAGTAGTGGAAATTCAACTAGTAATATATATGGATGGGGACGATAGAGATCTTCTATTTCTTTTTTCATGTTCCCATTCGATCCAAGTAGAGGTAAAATTATATTTCATCCTAAAAAACAATTATTTATTTTTCTATGTTGTTTTATTTTTAAATAAAATTACATCATAAAATAAAAAAAAAAATTAATAGTAAAAGATAGAAGATACGTATTCAAAATGTGGATGTGAGTGAAGCATAAAAAATATTACGACTTTTGGATATATATATATATAAATATATATATATATCAAATTCATCTATAGTCAGAATATCTTGATGGTTTTTTATCAAAATTATCATGTGAATGTGGTGGGGGTCTTTGATGGCTGCATTTCTCTGCATGCTGTTTTAATTGTGATTGCTACCCACTACCCACTTTGTCTTTAACCATTACCCTTTTATCCACTTTTTCTCACTGCCTATATCTTCTTCTTCGTATCTTTATTTCTTCTTCCATTTTTCTATATTAATAACTTTTTCACCAAAAAAATGAAGAAAATAAATCTTGAAACAAAATCTTATAAAAGAACAAAGAAGAAAAATCCAATTTTTTGTGATTTGGTACCAGACATGGTATATATTGTTGTTATCGTGGATGTCAATTGTCTTTTTCTTTCATCAATTTTTCTTTTAAAAGGGAAAAAGAAAAAAGAAATTGAATGGAGATAATAGGAATTGCAATGCTTTACGAAGCATTGAATTTTGGAATGGTGAGTACATATATACGTTCAAACTGTATATGACTTTTGATAACTTAAATGTGTCCCATACAAACGACTTAATATTTTATTGGGATTGGAGTTTTTTCTGATGAAAAATCTCTGGTAGCAGATACTACTACTACTACACCATTACCAGCTGCTACCACTGCTTCCTGTGCCTGTTCCTGGACCTGGACAATCTAACACCCAAAGAAAAGTACAACATTTTTTTCTTTTCCCTATAGTTTTCAAAATATTGGACCACACCATTGTTGTGTGATCAAAATCTGATGACATTGGTTTTTTTGGGGTTTTATTTTTATTTTTTTATTGTGGGACCACAATGGGGGTGCATCTCCTTATCCAAATCAGATGGCAGCCCACCCAGAAGCACCTCTCATTGTGATTGCTTTTTTGCCAGCCTGCTATTTTGGGGTTACGGTAGCCCCTATTTTTGGACCACTCTACCTATAAATATATTTTTAGATTTTTCTTTTTTGTTCTGAAAATGTAAGGTGGTCCTAAATTGATCAATAATCATAAGGTTTTTTTGTGTGTAAGAGAAGTGTGTTGTGTACTGACTGTCCTTTACCTGCAAATCTTTGTTCAACTTTTAGTATGTGTCAATATGGAGTCTTTGAAATTTCTTGTTTCTCTCCTTTCTCAATAACTAAACTGCAATGCGAGCTCAGAATCCCCACTTTCCAACTATTCGCTCCCTCTCCAATTGGAACCTTATTATTGGATATTTCAATTATTATTTATTTATTTTCTTCTATTTGTTTTCTCTTCATGATTTCATGTTCAAACTAATAATACAAACTAAAAATTTTTATTTTTATTTTTATTCAGATTAGATGCTCTGCCAACACATGCACGTCTTTAACCTCTATTATGTTTTTTTTATTTCCCCTTTAATATGTCAGATTATAGAAGTGGACCTGCATAAATTTCTATGATTATTGAGAAACATTAATATATATAATTGTTATTGTTTAAAATGTTAAGATGATATTTCCCTTGTAGAAGCCACCCATACCGAATTGTGGCTAGAACATGACAGCTATTATTAAGCATCTTCAAATGGATAATGCCTTTTTTGTTCATAATTTAAGGACACAGTGAGTTTCTAATTTACTGAAAAATAATCAAAACTCATTTTTCAATATAATAAAATATAATGGAGAAGTTACTATTCTAGTCAATATGCGACCCAATATGTTATTATTATAGTCAATATGCGAGCGACCCAATATGTTATTATTATAGTCAATATGCGACCCAATATGTTATTATTATAGTCAATATGCGACCCAATATGTTATTATACCCAAAATCAAAATGTGCCCCTGCCGTGGCCCATCATTATTGACCTAGTCTTGTAAGTTTGCCCAAATGCCTATAATTTGGAGGCCAGGCGAAAAAAACCCAATTGGCAATAGTTTTATATTTTATATTTTATTTTTAAGGATTTTTACATGATCCGAAATTACCTTATTCATTAAAAGGGCTAACAGCCACCATGTCACTCTAAACCCCCTCTTGATCACCGTTAACAAAAGGTGTTTCTAAACATCAAAAAGCCTTTCTCCAAAAAGAAAAGAAAAACACATCACAAAGCCAAAGAACTGAAAAAGAAAGAGAGACAGAAAATAAATAGGCATTGAAGAAAAGGGGGCATTACTTTCAGAACAGAAAAAATTATCTTTAATTAAACTTTAAATTCCAAGTGTACACATGGTTGCAAAGTTGCAATTGGCAAAAAACCCTTTGGACGCCTCAAGCTCAACCTCAAACTTGAGCACATTTTCAATTCGACTATGAACTTCACCAGAAATTCATCAACTTCAAAGCAATAGAAATACTTGCTAAATCACATAAAACACATGCACAAATTTTTGACATTTTCACATCATGCTACAGACGACCATGCTAAGACCATTGTAATATAGTGTTGCTTTTAAACTGTATTTGCTACAAAACAAAATTAATAGAGGCAAACATCTAATTTTCATATCAGAAAGCTCAAATAACGGGCATTTGGCAACTTCCAATATCTCAAATATCAACTTTCAAAACAAAATGAACATCTGAAATAAATTTTTCCAAGTCCCAAAATTTAGAAACTGAACAAATAATCTAACAAGTTGATTTCTTAGGAGCCACATATAACACTCAGCAATAAGCAAGCAGTGCTCATTTCTTTTTCTCACCAGCTCCACCAGCTCTGCAAGGGAAAAAAAAAAAAAAGGCAACAATTTCACACATGAGCTTTTGAGCATTCTAAAGATTTGAATTTCTTGGTTAATACTAATAAGAGAGAAAAAAAAAATGTCTGCAAAATTACCTCATCTTGCGAAGAACATTAGACATTTCCTCACGCTTCTTCTTTGCCCTCTTATGGGTTCCTAATTTCCTTTTAGCAACTTTCAACGCACGCTTATCCTTACCGACTTTAAGAAGCTCAGTAATTCTCTTCTCATAAGGTGCAAATCCAGCAACTTCACGGATCAAATTCCTCACAAAATGTACCCTCTTACTGGTTTTCTACATCATAAATAAAACAACATTAACGCACTCTGAGAGGATGCCTAGCAGCTAAAACAACTAAGGTTTAAAATTGTCAAAAACAATGAATTACAATTCCTGCCTTCATGAGCTATATATCCCTTATAGCAAAATTCCCAACGTTTAAGAGTAAAAAAATGATTAATTTCTGAGTATTGAAGACCTGCAACTACTACAATATAGTATGGTTGGGATGATTCAAACTTACTCCTTTTCGTTCAGAGGGTTTTGCTGCTAATTCCTTCTTGGTCACTATATGGCCTTTATTCAATCCCACAAAGAGGCCACTATTTGGCTGTTTTGGTGCCATTGCCTGCTTCACCAACGAAATTTTTTTCAGTTTTCGTTTTTATTTCCATTTACGAATAATTTTTAAAGAAAAAAAAAAAAGAAGAATCAAATTGTAATATAACTTTATATCTGAACTGATTTATCATAAAAAGCTAACGAAATTTGTTGCGTTTGAGCTCATTATAGTGTCTTTTTGTAGAAAATATATAAACTCCATATCATAGACCAATTTTTACATTCACAAATATTACTCATACATAAAACTGCGAAGAAAGACAAAACCAAAAAATTGAGATTTTGGAAACACAACAAAAAGATACAATAAATAATAAAAAGGAAGACATTTATCAGTCAAGATTTTTCATTTCATTTCTTCTATGGAATGTAGGGTTAAAGTTTTTCTTACCTCTGGATCAGTCAGAGCTACGAAATACTTAGAGGTCGGTCGAGGTCGACAGCGAGCAAGGGTTAGGGTTTTATGACTGAGTTTCCAATTTATACGAAGCAGGTTGGGGAGGAGAGAATGGAGTGTCAACCCGACAGCGTTTCGGTCATCTCAGTTAAGCGGCGTTATTGGGTTTAACGAGCTTAGGCCCAAAATATGAAGTATGGGCCTCTAAGCGAAAACTTGATCACGATTTCAGGCCCAAGTCCAAATAATGAAAAGTTGAAAAAAAAAAAAATTTTGCTTAATTTCATCCACATTTCACATTGTTTGACTTTAAATGTAAATTTGAAAAATATCATCAACTTGACTTTAGATTTCAAATAGTCTAAAATTTTTCTCCTCTAATATTTTACTCAAATCTCTAAAAATAATATTATCTACATCCTAATAAAGTTGTTAAATATAAATTTCAAAACCTAAAAAATAAAATTGAAATTAATGCAAACTTTATAAAGTTCATTAAAAATATTTCCAGGAAAACAGATAAGGAAAATGCAAGTGACAGAGAAGCTATGTAATAATTCAACCAGATTGGTTGAGGTAAACAAGTATGGTCTTCTTCTTGGTCAACAACATGAAAGTTCTAGACAGAAAATTGAATTTTCAATTTTGCATGGAGTGCATTCTTAATTAGTAATTTATCACAGAAATTTAGCAATTTAATACATATAATCAGATTTAAAGTACATTCTTAATTACTAATTTATCATAGAAATTTAATCCGATGGGTATTATTTCTTGTTCGGTGTTATTTCTAAACCTTAGGAACTTAGAAGTGACTTCAAATTTAATCTGCTTTCTTGATGGATTTTGGCTTAAGAAAGCAGAGCCACAGATGTTCCTTTTTTCTCTTTTTAGACCACAAACACCTTGGCAGGTTTGATATGCCAAGCCAAATTTAAAATTATGATAACTTTTAAAATTATTCTGATTATTGCTTCAATCAAAATAACACAAACGTTTTTTTTTTTCGAGCTGAGAACTGATTATTAATTCGTTAAACAACCGATCTGAGAGGCCATTTAAATCACCGCAAACAAAAAGAGCAGAGAGACATTTGCTGACAACTTTTTTGGCGTTAAACAAAAGCTGCATTGGAGTATGTCTCACACAAAAGCTGATAATCTAAAGTTTTCATATGCCAGCAAGAGATACATCAAACTTTCACCACTGATTTACACATTTGCAAAACACACATCAGAGCAGATCTTCTCAAGAATCAAGGCACAGTAAAGTAAAACGATTCTGCAATCTAAAACTTGTTAAAGGATATGAGCATTTGAAATTTTGCTTTCAAAAATTGGAAGTTGAATCAATTAAATAACTGTCGGGGGTTAGACATAATCATGTGTATCAATTAGCCAGGCTAACAATGTCAACTTCTTTCAGTTGACTTCTCATCGGGTATTAGAACAAAAAAAGAAAAAAGAAAAAGAAAAAAAGGCCTAGACAAAGTGCTCAGTTGGGTATTCATGCTCGTATCCATTGTAATCATAATACAATCTCTCTCCCTTTGATATATCTCTGTTGGCAATTAGTAAAACCCGACACTCACCGTTCACGTTGTATCTTACACATTTTAGGTTCTGCTTCTTTTTCCCATCCCTGCATGGAGAATGCACACATTCTATGATTAGAACGAGCAAGGACCAACATGTTATCAAAAGTAATTCTTAAGATTAAAAGGGATGTGGTGCAATGCCTAGTATATTATATGGAGGAGATAAACCATGTCTCATACAAATTGAACATAGTTACCATGGCTAAGCATTGCAAAATGAGCATCTTAATTATATCTCAGCACTCCTATACCTTTACACGGCTAGTGGAATTCCCTGTTCTCCTTTTTCGGCCCTTTATCTAATTATTATTATTTTTTATTTTTTTAAATTTTTTGATACTAATGATGTTTTCCATTACAAGTTTATATTACCATATATGTTCATTTTCCTATAGAAAACTAATTCAAGTTGCATGGGACTACCAAGCACCTAAGCTATACAGCAATGGCTATACTGCCACAAATGACCTTTTAGAAAACAGCATATCTATGTTATAGCAGTCCTAATTTGACATGGTAGACAACACTACTAATGCTATATAAGAAAAGCAACAATGAAGCGGAAAGTCAAAAATGGAATTGGAGATGAGCTTACAGTGTGTGATTGTTAATGCCATTAATGAAGCGGGCAATATTACTACACTTATCAGGACAAATGACAAGGCTTTTTGAAGGATTAGCAGCAGAAAGCAGTGTCATCATGCTATCCCCATCGTCATTTTCACGATTCTTTAAGTAATCAACATCTCCAGTATACTCTGTGATAATTGTCAGATCCTTTATAAATTTGTCCGCTTCAACAGTGAAACTGTTCACATCAAGGAAAAACATTGAATTATGGATCCAAATATAATTGACAATCAAGGGAAACAGGTTATTGTTATGGAAAAGATAGTAAACAATGTTGTAAATTGAACTAACCCCTCGTGGGGATCAAAAACAACCATGAGGGATGGCCATTCTCCTCTCTCCATCATAGACTTGCACAAATTTAAAGTTTCAGTATCTTCTTTCGTTAGTACCTGAAATGAAGTCATGTTATCCATATGTTAGATAATGGGTAATCAATTAATAAAAACAAGACTACATCGTCACTATATCCCTACAATCAAATTCTCTGAACTTCAAAGGATTTTGTACACATTTCTAACTGGAATTCCCATAAGGCTGAATAAACTGCATTTATTCCAATATGAAGGTAAATCATACAAAATTTGTACTCCAAAGAATCCTAGAAATATTGTTGATTTCTATGCCCATCTTGTAACTTTACCAAAGCACTTAAAAGTCAAGTTTTTGACATGAAAATGTATTGCAAAAGTCATTGTTTTCCAATTTACCTGCATTCCTCCACGCTCAAGAGCTGAACAATTGGCTGACCTTGGTGCCATGCCTGGCTTGTAAGTGAGGACATTGCTAAACTCCGTGCCAGTTGCTGTCAATGCCGTTGCTAGAGACGCCATTTGTTCCAATCTTCTGGTAGGATCCTCAGTTGGAATGAATGGCAGTAATTTCCTTTTCTTCTTTGACACCACCAAGCTATTGGCCCGTTTTCGCCTCTTTCTAATGTCTAAAAATAATAAAACCAGAAACATAATAAGTTTTTCACTTCAAACCATCAATTACATATAAATGACCGCCAAAAAGAAAAGAAAAATACAAAAGAAAAGCAATCACTCAATTAATTCCGATTCCTTTTACCTTGACTTAGTTTCTGTGTTGAATCTGGAGACCTTTGAATCCGAAAAAAATCAACAATTTTGGTTTGGACAAGAGGGAAAGCTGCATTAACCGGTTACTAATGTGAAATCCAAAAATTTATTTAACAAGAACATAACGAATAGAATATTATTATTCTAAATTGACACCAACTGATATTGTGACAACAATCTTAAATCCATACAACAACACCCATAAAACCGTTAATGTGATTGAAGCATAAAACAGTCCAGTTGTGCGCCAAATAAATAAACCAATAAAATTCGATTGCGAACCTAATGAATCCTGAGAGCAAAACCCAATGTTTATCTAACATATACGACTAGTAACTTGTCCACAAAATTAATAAACAACCCAAAAAAATAAAATAAAAAATAAAAGCGAATTGTAAGGGAAAAGGAACAAAACCCAAAAACCCATGAATCAAGCAGTAATGTTGAGCAACCTTACATAAATACCCATCTTCGAGACAAATAAATTGGACAAAATAAACACAGGAAAGCCCAAACCCAATGCATGTGTCATTGTCGCGAAAATCACCCCAAAAAAAAATTGAAAAAAATGAAAGACCCCATGAATGCACCTTTGAGCTTCTTGTGCTTAGAGCAGGTGGGACAAAACCAAGACTCTTTGGGCACAGAAACGAGAATGGGTCTGAGGCAAAACAAATGATACCCTCTATCACACTTATCACAGATAAGAAGCTCCGCCGAATGGTCCCCAGATCCACATTCCTCGCAGCAAAGTTCATTGTATTCGGAATCGAAAGAACCCGAATCGTCATCGTCGTCTTCGATCGGAGGCAGAGCCAGGGGTTTCGGCGCTTGCATTCTTCTCTGTCGCTGTACCATTCTCGTTGTTTTCCTTGCGGAAGCCATAGCTCAACAAAAGCCACTTATCATCCAATTTATAATAATATTTAAGACAGAAAAGAGAAATTAAGATTGGTGATGTGGTATTTTTTGGGTCCCTTTTTTTAAAAAAAATATATACAAAATTTATTTTTATTTTACTTTATTTTTAACTATTTATTTTAACTACGGACGGATTTTCGCGCGCTAATTAGGTACTCGCGGGAAAAACGAATTATGGCGCCATGTCGTTTATTATTATTGTATTTTAATTCTTTGTTTAATTAATTTCTTGTTCTTATTTTGGCGCCAATTTCCATAGGCCTACAATCTGATTTGAGTCCATTAGGATAAAAATTGGTCCAATTTTGCAATGTAAATATGAACATGGTCGTCCAAAACATTAATTAAAAAAGTTAAAAAAATGTTTATAATTTGTTAAAGTTTTATAGTTCCTAAATGGCACATTTTTGTATTTGGCTAATAGATTTAATACCATGCAACAAATAAAGATCTATCCAGGTTCTATGTATACTTTTTGTCTTTATATAAAATTCTTATCCAGCCAAAATAACAAAATATTTTATCCCAAAAAAAGAAAAAGAAAATATTTCATTTTTGGGTCTTGTTTTAGTGATTATAGCTATATACACTGGTTCCTTTGATTCCACTTTCCGGTTTGGTTTCATTCATCTGAATGTGGGTGTGTATAATTCAAAATTTGGTGTATATAGTAAAAAATTAAATGTGTTTACTAGTTGAAAGTTGATCTATTTTGACAATAATTAGATCCGAACTAATTATTTATTAGTTTAGTAATTTTCAATACAATCTAAATCGATTTTAAAACTAAATCTATTATAATAATAGTTGGTTCAGATTATATTGGATGGTTTGTAAATTTTAGATAACAATTTAAATTTTGACTTTTCTATTTATATAAAATAACTAATTTTTTATACCATTTTGAAAGAAAAAAATGTTTAATTTTATAATAAAATAAGATTGGTTAGAATAATATATATCAATCTTAACCGATAATAAAAAATCAAAAATTTCGATGAAATTTTGGTTTTTTGAAGATACCGAAAAAAATTCCATAAAAAAAAAGGGGTAAAATTTTCATAATTTCCGTCGAAATTTTTGATATTTCCATGGTAATTGCTTCACAAATTTGTCAAAATTTTCATAATTTCTGATATTTCCATCGAAATTTCCAAAGTTATTGCTTTACAAACTGGTCAAAATTTCCATAGAAATTTCCAAAATTTCTGTGAAAATTATGGAAATTTTTAGAAAAATTTAGATTATTAAAATTTAAAAATATGATATATTTTTATAAATATTTGAGTATTTTTTAAATTATAATTATTTATTGATGATATATTTTAAGTTAAAATATAATTAGGCGAATGTAAAAGCAAAATTGAAACAATTAAAAAAAATATAAAACAATTATTACAATTTTAAAATAAAAAAATAGTTATAATTAAAAAAGAATAATATTATTTTGGCTTCAATTTTCAACAAGTTGAAAAATTATTTGATTTAAAGTTTAAAACTCACATCATCTAATCATATAACTTATATGATTTATCACATAAATTATCTACAATTATAAAATTATATTACTTTTTTTTATATTGTAATAATTTTTTATACCAATATAATTGCTCACATGAAATAATCAGATATCCATCATTTAGTATTCAATAAAAAAAAACAAAGACCCTTATTTCACAACAAAAATATGAATATTTTTCTACAAATTTTGGATCAATGAGGATTGAATGTAACTATAACCCTTATTTCATGGATGGTTATGGAATGTCATCAAGTAATAACTCATGGATACATTCTTAAACTCAACCCTTATGGGCTAGTAATTATGAACAAAGTCAATCAACGTCATATCCATATCATGACTATCAACAAAGACAATCACATTAAATATTAGATCTATATGGTTGACATGTTAACAGTTATATGCAAAATTATCAAGGAGACGTGCCTTTTGATCAATATTTCTCTAAATGCACAACTATAAATGAAGATGAGGAAGAGAGTGAAAATTTTTAACCACCAAAAGATTTTATGTGGTATTAACTTATATTTGAGTAATTATATACTTGTATTATTATTATGATTAATGAATAATTCATTACTTAATTAATAAAATTTTCGTTATTATCAGCGAGAATTATAAACCTCTTAATTATGATAAATATAATTTCCACTCAATATTTTTTTAATTTTTATAGTTAAATTGATAAAATATATAATAAATAAGCATATTATAAAGTTTCATAAAAAATTTTCATATTTTTTTATAAATTTATGTCATTTTTTTTATTTTTTTATCGATATCGATATTCTGTTAATATTTATGTATTTTAAATTTTCGATATTTCCGTCGATACCGATATTTTCATCATTGATCATAACTTATTCTTTTAACTAAAAAATATATAAATCTAATTTAATTACTATGAAATTAAATTAGATTAGATTGATGAATTGTCAATTAATCAGTTTTTTTCCCACATCCCTGACCGGGTCAGGCTGACCCTACCTATGGAAACCATGTCTATGGAAATAGTTGGCCCAAAAACGAAGGGTCCGGCCCACGAAGGAAAGTTCCCTATTTAATTGCCGAAGAATGAAAATCGCGGCTTTTTCTTCGTGATGGATCCTCTCAGTCTGAAGGCCTCCAAAATCCATTTTGTCTCGTCTACCGACTCGCCCGAGTTCGCTCACCTGACTCGGGCCCTAACTCGTTCGTCACTCATTGGACTTGACGCCGAATGGAAGCCTATCCACACTCCGCAGAAGTCCACTTTCCCCGACGTATCCCTTCTTCAACTCGCGTGTCAACTCGTCACTCGGCTCGACGAGGACTCGGACGAGTTGGAGGAGAAGGCCGACGACTCGGTGGTTTTCTTGTTGGACCTGTTATCGATTCCTCTAACAGCAATATGGGAATTGCTGAGGGACGTATTTGTTTCCCCTGATATTCTGAAACTGGGTTTTAGATTTAAACAAGATTTGATATACCTGTCATCCACTTTCAGCTCACATGGCTGTGATCCTGGGTTTGACAGGGTAAGTGCTTCAGTGCTTGCTTTTTCAATCTGTTTGGTTGCTGGTAAAATGTTGAAAATTTTGGTAACCGTTATGATTGTAATACGAAATTAAATTGTTAAAAATGGTTTATAAAGCTTAAAACGAGAAGTTATAGCTTGGGGAAATTCTTCATTACACCTGTTTTCTAGCTGTATGAAATATTTCTAGATTTTTCAGTTCAGAAAATGCTTGGTATATGAGACAAGGGTAGCAATTAGAAAAGAAATTAATCCGTAGTAAACATTTAAGCTTTTCTTCATTTCTCTACTGGTAAAGGTTGAATCTTGAATTTGGATTAAATAAATGATCGTAGGTGGAGCCCTTCTTGGATATTACGAGCATATACAATCATCTAGAGCATAAGCAACCTGGAAGGAAAATGCCAAAGGATATCAAGAGTTTAGCCACTATCTGCAAAGAAGTGTTGGGATTTTCTCTTTCAAAGGTTTGGTTTCTACGCCTTTGTTATGATTCAGACTTATTTTCTCTCAGGTTTTTGCAGTACCTTCATTTTCTTCACTGGATTGTTCTAATTTCAAATTGACTGGAGAAATAATAGGCAGTATTAGCTTGAATCTGCAATATAAAAAAGTATCTTTACTTTAGTGGCAATGTAGTACTTGGGTTCTTTAGTTAGAGCTTAGCTTTCTCGTTTGTTGATGATCACACTCAAGAGTGTAGAAATAGTTTATTTATTTATTTATTTTTTTATGTTGGTAATAGTAATAGTTGATTTTGATTGGAAATTCATTTTAGAGTCGTCCAAGTTATTAGAGTCACTTTCTTGGAATTTAGATCTCATTATGATAATTGTTGACATTTTTAGTTGCTGTGGCTATTTATTGATGTGATTTTATTTTTGTAGGAACTTCAATGCAGTGATTGGTCACGTCGTCCTCTTACTGAAGCACAGAGAGCATATGCAGCTATGGATGCACATTGCTTGCTTGATATATTTAAAGTTTTCCAAACCAAAGTCATCACAGAAGGTGTGCCATACTTTACTTTCAAATTTTGAATACTATATTAGTTTTGTCTTTCACCTTATATCTTCTTGTGAGAGCAAACTAAATAGAATTATGATAAATACATAAATCTTTGCAGCATGCATTACTTTTATTTTATATAACCAGAGACTCTTTGGTATTGTTCACTTGCATATATATATATATAACTCTCAGTGATTGAAAATGCATTTGATTCATGATATTAGGGAATTTAAATCACGAGCTTAGCAAATCACATCCCTCTAATGTAAATGTTGGGTTGAAACAAGTTCTTGAGAAGGATGATTGCTGCGATAAAATTTTAAGGCTAAAATTTTCTGAAGCTCTGTGTATCGTCAGAGCTACTGCTTCTTCTGATATTTTTCAAAAGATAGCTACAGTTGATGGGCTGGTCCTGAAGTCTCAACAACGGAGTACCTTGCCTATGGATGAATCATTGTTGAAGATTGTAAAAAAATATGGTGA
The DNA here is from genome assembly GCA_003254975.1 of Ochetophila trinervis. Lineage (NCBI taxonomy): Eukaryota > Viridiplantae > Streptophyta > Magnoliopsida > Rosales > Rhamnaceae > Ochetophila > Ochetophila trinervis. Next base: position 100,561 of record QANX01005287.1, on the reverse strand, counting down.
AAAATTTTTGCTGAAAGAATCTGACAAGAAGCCAAAACTTACCAAAAGGAAAGGGAAAAAACGATCATCAGTGGGTTTGATTTGCAAGGAAAAGCGACCAGAAGCTGATGAATGGCAAGGACTCCCACCATGGGATTTGACCTTGGGGGGTAATGGATGCCCAAAATTTTTATGTGATGTGATGGTATGTTATATTTACTTTTTTGCATATACTTTGCTTTCGTTGATGCTAAAATGTTTTAGTTTCCACATTTTAATACATGGCTGAATCTGAGTTATCCAAACAAAATATCTATGCAAAGCAGGTGTACGTCTTAGTGACCAATGTTCAGTTGATATAAAATATATGATGATCCACCTATTATCTTAAGCTTTTGGGAGAAGTGATAATCCGTATCAGAGCCAAAGATCATTGAGGTCTTAGGTTCAAAGTTTAACAACTCCATCCAAAATAAAAAGAAAACACATATAAGGACCAAAATGAACTTAAAAGATGCCGGGCCTACACAGGGAGTGTTCAGGTGATATAAATTATATGAAGTTTAAGTGATAATTCAACAACCAACAATAGATTACAAGTATATCTTATTCAGCTGAAATGTCATGGTGTTTAAATGCTCTCCCTTTTTTTTTTCCTTCTCTTAAGTGCTGAGGCTAATGTTCATTTACTCAGGTTGAAGGCTTGGCGAAACATTTAAGATGTGTTGGACTCGATGCTGCAATCCCACACTCAAAAAAGCCCGATTCCAGGTGTTTCTCTTATGAATATATCAAATAATCTATGCTCCTTAGGACGTAACTTTTCCACAAAGTTCTAATGTGTTTTTTCTATGCAAACTGTTGGGTTTTATTTCACGTAGAGAGTTAATAGATCATGCGAAGAGAGAGAATAGAGTGCTCTTAACGAGGGATGCGAAGCTGCTGAGACACGATTATATAATCAACAATCAAATATATAGGGTGAAGAGTCTTCTAAAAAATGAGCAGTTACTTGAGGTATGATCTAGTCACACATCATATCATTTTTGTTCATTAGACTAAGCGGTGTGATGTTGTTGTGGAGACTGAAATTGAGGCCAAAGCTGTTATTATCAAATTGAAGGGTTGAGGTGGTGCTGTCCTGGCTGAAATTGCAGTGTTCTTGCAGGTCATAGAAACTTTTCAACTGACAATTAATGAAGATCAGTTGATGTCAAGGTGCACCAAATGCAACGGAAGATTTATCCAAAAGCCCCTGTCAACTGAAGAAGCAATTGAAGCAGCAAAAGGTTTCCAAAGAATTCCTAGCTGCTTGTTTGACAAGAATTTAGAGTTTTGGCAGTGCATGGATTGCAACCAGCTCTACTGGGAGGTAACAATGATCAACTTTTTCGTTTCTTTCCTATTTCTCATTCTGTAGACAGTTCAAGGAGCCAGGTTTGAATATTTGTGCACAAAATGTATAGAGGTCCTTAATCCTTTATCTCTTAATTGATCCACCTTTTAAGGGTCAAGCTCAACATATTTATTCTTCCCCACAAAAGATTGTTTTCTTCTGCATTTTCCACTTGTTTTATTTGATTTTGGATCATATAATTATGAAAGGTTGTGCTACCGACATAAATACCCTTCAAGTTACACCTCAAATAGATCCATCTATAGTGTCCAAAATATAGACAGGAAGCCCCTTTAATGGATCACTATATTGTTACAGTAAATTGGCTTCTGCTAATATGTTCATCTGCTAAGCCATTATATCTCAACCGCATCGTGATTTGACTTGTGTAGGAAATAAAAAAATAAATTAAATAAATAAAAACCATCGTTTTGAAGTTGTCAGAAATTTTTACACAATATGACGCGTGTATAGTGGATATTGTTGGTAGCTATCTTTGATTATATGATGTATAACGTGCCTATTGTCATTACAGGGAACCCAATACCACAATGCAGTCCAGAAGTTCATCAATGTTTGCAAGTTGAATGAGTAACTAAAAAGTCCAGAATCATTGTGAACTATCTACTGTGTAACTATCCAATTTCAGGCGCACAAAATTAGGCAAAAGTCTCTTTCAGTCATGTTTTGTGATACATTCATTATATTAAAGTAATATATATTTTTCATCTTCACAAAACCAGTCCATTCACTGCATGCCCCCTACCGTGTTTTGGTTGTGCTGCCTATTAAATTAGGTAAACAATTTAATCGTGAATTTTTTTATGGAAAAAATCTGTCTGCAAAGTTTTGGAGAATAGAAAGAAAAACAAAGTTGTTTAAGAAGGCACACATACTCAGCTGCAGAGGAAACTTCGTGTTATAGAGAATTCAGCTTGGAGTCCCACAAACAAACAGTAAGTCAGCATGATATGAGAATCATAGTAAAGAGTCTTTGCTGCATTAAATATACCAATATAGTTAAAAGGTACAATTTTTTCTAAGCTTTCAGCTTTATTGTTATGTCATATTTATTATTTTTAAGCAGGGAATGTTGAAGGAGAACCTTGACCCAAAAAGAAAGGTTGTTGGAACAATAGCATGCAAGGTTTAGGCAAACGTTTCAAATTATTATTTTTGTATTCCAAATTTCTTAAGTTCACATTTAGAATAATATGAAACACTTATTCTTTTGCTAATAGAATAATGCAAGACGGTTGAAACTTTGGTCCATCAACCATGTTAACTTGTTAGGTTTGGTAATGTTTAATTTATGTTTATGTGTAGGAAGTTTCTTTTTACAATAAGAATTAAAGTAGCTTTTGAGTTGGGTCATCAATGCACCAAGAGAAACTCTAATTGGTTTAGCGATTTAAAAACTAATTTAATCGAAATACCAGTTGTTAGGCAAAAGCATGATATTTGGTGAAGATATATTAATAACCTTATAACAGCAAACTAGTACTTGGAGAAGAGGAAGCTTCGAGCTCAGGCTTTTTAATTGATGGATAGGCCATGGTTGATTTTTTATTTTATATCTTTGGGGATTGTCAAATGGGTCCCACATGTTGATTCTGCTCAGTGGGTTGGTGTGGGTCCACCTATGTTTTGGACCACACCCCCTCTCCTCCTAGGTCTTTTTCTTGCAAAATTGGTGAGGCCCAAATAAGGAATGTCTTCTCAATTGAGCTAGAGAAGAGGACTGATAATTGTTGAGCTTTTTTTGACAAGGAAATTTATGGGTGACAAATGACAATATTTATGTGCTTTGTTTGGTTTGTTTTCGGGGAAGGAGTTTTGAGTCTGAAGTTTAACCTAATCTGATAGTTACAATGACCCAATTTTCAAATTGGTGTGCTTGACTACGACTAGCCTATCAACTCATTATATGGCGTAGTCTACACACCATTTACAATTACACACATCTTTTTACCTACATTAACTTATTTTTTCCCTTAATTCCATTGGGTTCTTTTCTACTCAACATAAATTAAACAGAACTTTCTATTTTTTTTAATATATTAGGTTATGAGAATTCAAATTTTGAAATTATTGTCCGAAAAAACAATGGATAGCACGTTTTTCCCTCATGTTTCTTCTTGTTCTTTTTTCCTATCTAAATTCAGGGTTTAAATTGCAAAATCATTAAACTAAAGGTATGGGTGCAATTTTATGATGATTATTCTTATTTTTATTTCTTAAATTAAATAATTTTATTTTTATTAAAATAAAAAATTAAATTAAATCTTTTGAACGGAGAAAGTATATGTATGTAAGATATTGGTTTAGGGCATTTGAAAGTGTATTTTAATGGTAGGTTCAAATGAATCATCATAATTGTGAATACAGAAGTTATAGTTTAATTTTTGATAGTTTTATATGGATTTAAGTGCTCTCTTTCAATGTTATTATATGAAAAAAAATTATATTAAATTAAAAAAATGTTTGAATCTGTTGTTAAATATTTTCTAGATTTATGATATGTGTAAATTTTTACTTTTAGCGACTGACTGAGTATTGACTCAGTTTGACGTGAAGATTTGTCGGTTAATCAGACGGTAAGCGGATATCCATAACACTCCAGACCCCATCGCACGCGGACAATGGCATACGGACCCACAGATAAGTATCTATTAACGCACGTACCCAAATATTCCTCCTTCCTCTCCCATCACGGACACGTTTCGTGAGCCAGAAGCTCCACTGAGTGGGACATTCTTATTGCCTCACTGTCCGCCGCGTGTCACTGCCTGCTTGGCACTGCAGATATAGCTAGCTAGCTAACTGGTTTGGAGTTGGAGCCGCCGCCGTCTCCGCCGCCCAAGTTCCTGCTGAGCTAAACTTCCTAGCCGCTGAATCGCTTTCGTTTATTATTATTTTAAAAACACAAATCTTTGTGGGAAAATTCTTTAAGAAGAAATAAAGGGGAAAAAAATGGTATTGTTGGATTTGGTGTTTTGTTTATATATTTTTTCTTGTTTTTTTGGTGCTAAGATTGGAGTTTTGCTAGGTTATAGATGAAGTTGGTGAGATGTTTGGAGAGAGTAATATTCATAGAAGAATTTTATTTTTTTTGAAGAATTTTATTGTAGCTTTAGTGAATGGATCTTTTAATTTTGTTCTAATGGATGAGTGATTTCAATCTGAATTATTGTACGAGAGGAAACAGTAATTTTTAGTACTCAACTATCTTTGTATTATACTCAAATTAATCTAATAATAATTTACTAAGATTTCCAAATGGTAATATTTAGTTGAGTTTTTTTTTTTCAAATTTATTGTAATTTAGTATTTTTAAATAGTAAAATATTAGCAATTTAGGCTATTGGTTTCAAAAATCTATTATATTGAGCTTTATATATTTGATTTAGTATACATTGATCTAACTATTATCAAATTTTTCATTATCAACTAACAAAGTATGAAGTTCAAGTTTTTCCACTTAACTTAGTATAGTGTAAAACATCCAATTTAGTTTGTAAAGATCCAAAGTCATACTGATCCATAGTTACATTAGAGATTAACTATTAAGTTAATAAAAAAGTTTAATATGCACAAAGTAAAAAATAAAAGCGAATCCGTACAAAAAAGTACGTAATTAACCCTTTTTGTTTGTTTTTTCATTTTTTTTTTCATTTAGAAGATCAATTATTGGAGTAAAGATGAACCTATTCGAATTCTATTTGGATATTTATTTAGAAGCTGCTCAATACTGATCTATAGTCAAAACGCCAGTTGTAGAAGGAGCCCATGCCACCAATTTCTTTTTCTCTTTTTTCTTTTTTCCTATATGCGCTTGATGGCTAAAAACATATATATATATATATATATATATATATGAACAGAGCAAAAATACATAAAGTCTTTGAGCAAAAAACAAAAACTAGAAAATAGTTAGAAAAACAGAAAAAAGTGAAAGAGAGAGACAGTTTATATATATATATGTGTGTATATATATAAAAGGAAGCAAGAGCCACTAAATTTGCACAGTGCATGACCATAGACAGCCATAAGGTAAAGATCTTTGATTGACTAAATATATATAATATAATACATATAATATTATCCAAATTATCCTAAAGAAACTGTTCGCAAATGTAAACAATTAATATACCCATATATGGGAGTGTATGATGGTAATAATGGAAGACACATAATTGAAAGACAAGACTACCCTCTTTCTCTATCTATCTTGCTCTTTTATCATTCTTTATCTCTCTCTCTCTCTCATATAGTTGGCCAACACATGGAACCACCACATATTACCATCTCTTTAGTGTTCCAAACTAGCTTTTAAGACCATCTGCTAAACAAAAAGTGGGGGTGATTTTTCCTCTCCTTGAAGACTCCAAAACCTTTTCTTTTCTTTCTCTAGTTGTCCTTTTTTCTCTCTCTTTCTCTCCCTCTCTCAGTCCATGGATACAGCTCACTGGCCTCAGGTAAAGGGATACCTTTTCCTTTTTCTTTTCCTCCAGAAAATCATGAAATTATAACCTGGGTTTTGGAGTTTTCAAAATTTTCTTCTTCTGGGTTTGCCAGTTTTCAAAGTTTTTTATTCTTTTTCCCTTCTTCTTCTGAATTCTTGCTGTTTTCTTTCTAAGATCTTTCATTTTATCTTGAAAGTAGCAGTAGAAAGTACTGCACTTTTTTTTAATAAAAAAAAACTTTCTATCAATATCTCTGATAAAGCAAAAACTAAGCTGAATAAAAAAAAAAAAAAAGTCATGCATAACAAGTTGTTTTTATTGTTGCTGCTGCTGTTGTAATCTTTCAAAGTGTATTAAAAGTAGTTTCTTTGTTTTTATTTTGTCTTGTTTGTTTCCTTTTAACTTTCTTTTCTCCAATATTTTTGTCTTTCAATTTTTTTTGAATGACAATTGCTTTTCTTTTTGATGATGATGAGGTTTACATGTCCTCTTTTTTTTTTTTCTTTTTTTTTTTTTTTCCTTTCCTTTACTTTTGCCTTTATTTATCTTTTAACTTATTATACTATTTTTTTTTTCAGGGAATTGGAGTAGTTAAGCATATGGATGGGGGTTCAAGAGCTATGTTAGAAAGAAGAACAAGACCACAAAAAGATCAAGCTTTAAACTGCCCAAGGTGCAATTCAACCAACACTAAATTCTGTTACTACAACAATTACAGTCTCTCTCAGCCGAGATACTTCTGCAAGACTTGTAGAAGGTATTGGACTGAAGGTGGGTCTTTGAGAAATGTTCCAGTGGGTGGAGGTTCAAGGAAGAACAAAAGATCATCAACATCATCACCATCATCACCATCTTCATCAAAGAAGTTAGCACCTCATCATCATATCCATCATCTAAACCCACCAATCAGCAGCTTCCCTCAATCTGCTAATAATTCTCAAAACCCTAAGATCCACCATGTTGGTCAAGATCTCAACCTAGCTTACCCAGTGCCAAGTGATCAGGACTATGAAAGTATATCTAGATTTGTTGAAGTGACTACTACTCATGATGATGATGATGATGATGATGATCCCAACAAAAGCCAAAACCCTAACTCTTCATCATCAACTTTCACTGCAATGGAGCTTCTAAAGAGTGGGATTAATGGTTCAAGGGGTTTGAGTTCATTCATTAATCCTATGCAGGTTTTGCCAAATTCGAATAGTAATGCAATGTTTGCAACTGGGTTTCCTATGCAGGAATTCAAACCTGGTTTGAGTTTTGGTGTTGATGGGTTTGAGAATGGGTATGGATCAGGAGGTCTAAATGGGGTGCAAGAAACAAATAGTGCAAGGCTTTTGTTTCCTAATGAGGAATTAAAGCAGGTTTCAGCTGGCACTGCTAGTGCTACACCTGAGTTTGATCACCAAAATAGAGGGCAAGGAGATTCTGGTGGGTATTGGAATGGAATGTTAGGAGGAGGATCTTGGTAAATAAAAAAAAATAAAAAAATGGTGTTTTGGTTTTTGCTTTGTGGCTTTGATCAAACTAACAAATAGGGTACATGGGTTTTCTTTCTTGCTTTCCCTTTTCTTTGGTTGTACTTTTTCTCTCATTCTCCTCTTTTTTTTTATCTTTTTTTTTTTTTTTTTTGCAAAGGAAATTTCTCTAATTTTCTTTCCTTTTTTTTTTTTGGCCTTTTTATTTTTCTTTAGTCTTTTGGAAAAATGTGGATGTTTGAACTTTGAAGCTTTATTTTAGGTTGGCTTCAAAAAGGTTGTCTTGCAATGCTGTGTAAAGATAAGAACAAGAGGCCAAGGAAAGTCATATATATATATATATATCCATATTATCAAAATTTCTTTTTTTTTTTAGAGCTTTTGATCGTCTAGAAGAAATTAGAGAGACAAAGACTCCTACTTCTTGGGCTTGCACGCAATGTTTCATATCTACCACAGGAAATAGCAGCAAAGAGAGTTTCATGAATCAGAAGTACTAGTACTTTTTTTTTTCTTTCATGTGTTATATCTCTGCTACCAAAATAATTAATCTATGATCCATATGTTTAATTATATAAGTCTATGTATGCATTTTAATTAGTGAACAGAACAAACTTAAATGGCTTATTTTATTCTTATTTGCTGTTGTTATTATTTAATTAGCACACTGGGATTTGTGGGCTAGATTATTGGCAATTTATTTTTATTATTAATTTTTCTATGCAACCTTTAAAGTGAATGCAAGTGGAATGATGGCTGTCAATCTCTTTACAGCAAAAGTTCTCTCTCCCTCTGTCTTTTTTCTTTCTTTTGGCTTGGAAAACACAGGTCAGAAATGTCAGGTCTTTTCAGCACCAATCTGGGTCTTTGAGATTCTTCTTCCTTCAATTCCTCTCCCATTAAAAAAACAACTTCATCAACAAGTCACAATAAGGATCTCTGAAGCAAGAATAACCAGAAGCAAAAGGTCATAGGTATGACCCGTCAAACAATATAAACTTTCACATGCTCTCTACACATAAACACACATACGTATATTTACCAAATATATACAAACAGCTATTAGCAAAAAACTGTGATGGAAATTAATATTGCCATTAAAAATTTATTTTATTGATAAAATTAAAAACTGTTATAATTAAAAAATAAATTTCTAGCTATAATTTTGATTAAAAATAAATTTTTAAACAAGTCTGATAAAAATTCTATCATATACATATGATAATAGTTTCTTTCTATATTTATATATAAAATTTTGTTAAATATGCAAGTTCATTATAGCATTTTTGTATATACGTTTTCAAAAAAATTAAGCTTTAGGCATTAGATATAAAAAAATATTAAGAAAATTTTATGAGATAAACAAATTAAACGAAGATGAGAAAATCCTGGATTTATAATGACTTCTTTTAATGGGCACTCAGTTTGGAAGTCTCAGTGATGGCATTGTACTCCATTTTTCTGGAAATGATAATTACTCTCCATGTCCATCATCATCATCGTCATCGTCATCATCATCATCTCATTTATATTCCATTCTTTCTTATATTTAAAGACAAAGAAGCCCTAGCCTGACTGGCATTTTCCCTTCTTTTGGCTTTCACGTGGGACCCACAAACATTCTCCTCGGTAACCATGCTGGGCGAGAATAATCTTTAATTAGCTACACCCACGACTACTATCACCTTCTCTCTCTCTCTCTGCAAAATCATCCAGATGTAGACCCTCCCATTTCCATTTTTAAAAAATAAAATAAAATTATTTTCATTATTATATTAATTATTACATATGGACCTCTTTATATTTTAAAATCTTTTTTTTAATCAATATAATGTGTCCAGCACTAGGGTTTTCCATCCTTAGGTGTAGATGCACCACCCCACACAACCATCATAGTGGTGATGGTGTCTTTTTTTCTTGCTAAACTTAGCTATCTACTCCTTCAATTTCTCTTTTCTTTTGCTCATACAAATTTGTCAATGATTTGAATATTTTCTTGTACCTTCAAGATTTCTAGCTAGCTTATTATAGCCATAATATGTCGGTGAAGAATTTAGGTTTACTATTCTCTGGGTTACCAAAAGGGCCAAAAAAGAAACTAAATTACTATAGCAATTAATATATATACATATATACATTTATGAGATCCCAATATTAATTACCTACTGTATAACTACTTAATGATTTCTCATGACGTTCACTATTATCCCCACGTAGTAGGTTCTTAATTTAGATACGTACACGTTCATATAGATTAGTTACTCATCAAATTTTTAACCGCTTTACATTATATTATAATTGGTATTTGTTTGCTTAATTTCAAAGTGATATCATTGGTATTGCTGCAAATTAAGAAGACTATAGAAAGCCTTAAATAGGTACGTTTTGGCAATAGGAAAATAAAATCCACCCCTTTTTTCTTGCTTGATAATAGTAATCGAATGTCGGTCAAGGCTTTTGATCTTATATATATACACATTTTTCTAATTGTCTACATGGTAAAATGATGAAGGGCTGGTCAGTACTTTCTAGAACCCTAACTATATAATAGTAGCCATGTGCCAATGTCAAACTTCGTTTAGACTAGCTATGATGGATTAATAGGAAATTAATTAATATTTATAACATGTTCAAGATAAGGTGCTATATATATAAATATATTCTAAAAGTCAATTTCTTTTTCTTTCAAATTGGTGGTTATGGGTTAATTTTTTTCTCAGTGGGGTGTATTCAATCAAGATTTTAGAAGACTTTTATGAAATTAAAAAGTTTAGATGTATTCAATACAGACTTTTAAAAAGTTTATAAAGTCATGGTGTATTCAATGTGAACTTTTAAAAACTTTTAAAAAGTTTATAAAAGTCATGAGGTATTCAATTAAGAGTTTTTAAAAGTTTATAAAGTCATGAGGTATTCAATTTATCAATGACTTTTAAAGACTTTTATAAATGAAAGACTTTTGTAGACTTTTTAGTCAAAAATATAAAGTTTATGCTTATAAAAAGTCTTTCATTCTCCCCCAAAATTTTTGTAAATTTTTAAAGACTTTTTAAATGATTCCAATTATTTTACATTATTTTGGAATTCTTTTCTCTTTATATCTCTTTTTCTCCCTCTTCATCCCTCTCTACTGCAGAACGAAAATCTAACAAAATAATTATGGATTTTTTATTTTTTATTTTAGAATTATTTTATTTTATAAAAATGCAACTTTTGATTTATTTTTAATATATAAATATAACAAAGTGCAATAAAATTGTAATTTGCTTTAAAAAAAAGCCTAAATAACTATTTTTCTTTATTTTTTCTTATGTTCATTTACTTTTGCTAAATATGAAAAGTATAATATCTAATATATTTTTAAATATTAAAAAATAAAAATAATATTGAATTTCAGTAAATAATTTTTGAAATAATTTTTTTTATTGAAGTAATTTATATTTTTATTCTTTTTAAAAAATATTTTATTGATGTAAAAAATATAATTATACAGCTATAAATATAATTATACAACTATAAAGTCTCTATTATATTTCAAAATTAATGAAAGTATAATAAAATGTTTTTTTTTTTAAATGAAAATCGTTAGAACTATATAAAAATCTTTCATAACTATATGAAATAATATAAAAGTTTTTAAACAGAAAAGTCTATGAAAGTTGTTCAAAATTTATAAGTCATTAAAAAAAATTATAAAATTTGTTCAAAGTTTATGAGAGTCATTTAAAAAAAGTTTATAAAAGTCATTCAAAATCAAACATACTTTTATAAACTCTAAAAAATTCTGTAAAAATCTATTAAAATCTACAAAAGTTTGTGATTTAAAAAAGTTTTTCAAAGTCTTAATTGAATATACCTCACTAAATATGCATGTATATATTATGTAGCCAACATAGAAGAGTAATAAGCTTCAGGACAATGATTAAATTATTGCAATTGAAAAAAAAGATATGAAATACTTATAAATCTTAAATAGTAAAAATAAAAAATTTATAAAAGTCATTAAAAAAAATTTATAAAAGTCATTAAAAGTTTATGAAAGTCATTAGAAAAAGTTTATAAAAATCATCCATACTTTTATAAAGTCATCCATAATATACTAAAGTCTACAAAAATCTATAATTAAAAAAAATCTATAAACTTTTTTAAAAGTCTTAATTAAATACACCCTCTAAGCATAAATTTAATAAATTATAAAAAAATAAAATCCATCATTTTTTATTATTTTTTTGTCTCTGCATTTAAGAATTGTTTGTGAGCAAGACTTTCTAAAGTGCCTTAGAAACATAGTATTTCTTTCTTTATTATTTTCCTCGTTAAAACCGCCGTCTGGGGCAACGTGATTAAGAATGAATGTAGGAGTTTCGGGTTTGTTTGGTTAAAACTAAAAGATTTCCTTTTACGTTGCATAAAAAAGAATGAAATAAAAAAGGACATAAAAGGTTCTTCCTTTAAGAATGTTGTTTTGCATAAAAGTCAATGGTTATAAATATGTTTGGATCCGTACGTTGCCTTTCTAAAAGAAAGATGCTAAATTAGTTGGAAAATTTATCTTTTTGGACTTGGAATTTATCACCATTTTTCTTTTAACAAAGGAGCGGTACTTAAATTACTATACATTAATTCCTTTTATCGAAACAAAATTACTCACGGGTAATTTACGAAAAAAAATTAATAATAATAATAATAATAACTCACGGGTAATAAGAAAATGATTTATAAGTATAAGTAATTTTTGAAAAGTTATCCTTTTTATAAATTAATTCCGAGAAAGTTATATACTTGAAACCTAACATACCTTATTAAAGAGAAAATAACATAAAAATAATATAACAGGTAAGTTATCGTTAAGTTTCATTTTTCTTCTTTCATAAATAGTTAAATACCATTCAATTTTCAGGTTTGCAGATACTTTTTGAGTTTTCAAATGATCATTGCATGCAATGACTACCCCTCTAGGCTCTAAGTTAACTGAGCCGATTGGTGTAAAATTATATCTTTTAAAAATAAAAGGCATTTAGTAAGTGGAAGATAGACTTTTTATTTCGTTAAAAATAAATGCTGAAAATAATAATAATAATGATAATAATAATAACAATAATAATAATTCAAAAAGTACTACCGCCAAAACAAGTTTATTTGATGAACGATATTAGATTGGATTTTGTAATTTTGATTTAGGATCAAATGCAAAACAACTTATTAAAGTAGAAATTCAATCCATTTTACATCATCCACCGGAAATGAAACAGCCAAAATAGAAATTAAAGCATTGGGTGTCATTAAGTGCAGCATCCATATCCACATTCAGTTTGTAGCCACAGGCCCACACCCTTCTCATCCATCATCTGAGATAGTTCTGGGAACTACTCAAATTATAATCCGCAACTCATTATTCATGTCTGCCTTTAATACTTTTTTTATACTTCACGTGAAATTTGTTTTCATTTTTATGTTAGAATCGTAAAAATTAATGGAAGCTTGTTTTGAATGCATGATAGTTTTTATTTTAATTAAAGAGAATATATTGATTAAGATTTTAATACATTTAAATGTAGTTATAAATTTTAATAGAATTAATCGATTGAATTTTATAAATTCGGTATAAAATTCATAAAAATTCAATAAAATATATGAAAAATATGTGAAATTTTATTTAAAAATCTAATGAAATTTATTATTTTTTAAAATTTATTAAAGTCAATGACTTTTTAAGTAGTTTCAGATTTTAAAAAACTTAATTGAATGCACTTAAATTTTAATATACTATTATAAAATTTATTAAAATTTAAATTGAATATTTTTAGATTTATATAGATTTCTCTCAATTCTGAATTTAATACTTCTAAATTTTTAAACTTTTTTTAAAATCTAATTAATTTTAAAGTTAAAGTTTTATGTTGAATGATCGGCAAGCTTTATTTTGTTATCATGAAGAGTATTGTTTGCGTAGCGAGAAAATCAATGTATTTTTTAAAACTAAGATTTTTCTTGTCTTTTTGAAAAATTAACCTTTGTTAGCTTATACTTTTTAGGTGGTTCTATTCACACTACAATTAGGTACACTACATTTTACACACACATATCAAAATTTATTTTTGTTTTATTCACTAATAAAAGGCAATTTTACCTTTAACAATGCAATACACGTAAACTGAAAGATATAGATGTGTCCAACACATGTATACAGGAATGCATGAATTCTTATGGTTTATGCAATCGGGGATTATATTTTAATCTGTCATTAAAACTTCAGTATATGTAATTTGGAAAATAGTGGTTCATCTTTCATATGTATACCAGTGTGTATACATTTTTTCGATTTATAGAATTCAGATTTATATTTCTATTTGTCGTTAAAAATGTTGTATATGCAACATGGACAATATATGTAATATGAACAATATTTGTTTAAGTGCTTAAGAATATTTCTGTTCTTTATGAGTATTTATAAAATAGAAAAAATTATTAAAAATATGATGTGCTTTACTAATTTTAAGGTGTGAATAATACCACATCCATAGTTTTTACATTGATTGACAGAATGGTAGTCATTGCAATGAATGGTATCTGCAAAAATTTAATGGTATATGTTAAAAAAAAAAGAAAAAAAAGAAATTAGAAGGTGAGTTTCTGTTATTTAGTCAAAGAAAAACGCTCTACCTTTTAAATTTTAATACATATACAAATATCTAACTCATTATTTCCAAGGTCAAAGAAAATTAGTTATAAAAAAAAAAGGAAATTTTCTCGATTAGAAACAAAAATTGTTATTTTCCAAAAACATAGAAAAAGAAGGAAGAAATTGAAGTGTGAAAACAAATAAATGGTTAAAAATAGAAGCTTTGCTTTCCTAGCCCAACCATATCTTTTGTGAAGGCCATTCCCAACTTCTAAACTGCAGTGTGCTAATTGCTATGGTGGTTGAGTTCGAAACATGCACATGCATAAATCACGCTGGCTTTGATGCAGGTTTTGGTTTCCTGATGATTTAGCATTCAAAGTTTCCATTGATGTTGGATTCGCAGCCAAAAATGTCTGCTCAACTAGTCAAACCCATCACTCATCAGCTACCACCTTCACCACCACTGAACCATGATTCCATGAATCCTCTTCTTCACAAGCCCACTGGCATTTCATTTCAGAGACCAGAGCCAACCAGCCAAACCATGCTCATTTCTCTGCCAACAAATACCCATCCCTTCATATTTGATGAACCAGTACAATCTACTTCGTATGCTTCAGTTCTTGAACCCTGTAAATGCTCAAATCTGGGAAAACAGATTCATGCCCACACCATCAAAACGGGGTTTCACGGAGACGAGTTTGTGGGAACCAAACTGCTCCAGATGTATGCGAGATGTGGGTGTTTGGGGGATGCAGTTGTTCTGTTTGATGGTTTGCCCCTTAGAAACTTGTACTCTTGGACTGCCATTCTTGGTGTTCATGTTGATCATGGATTCTTTAAGGAAGCGCTTTTTTTGTTTCTTGAGATGCAATTGGAAGGTATTGGGTTGGAATTTTTTGTGTTTCCAATACTGTTTAAGATTTGCAGTGGACTGGAGGGGCTAGAATTGGGGAGACAATTCCATGGGCTAGCTATTAAGTTTCAATTTTTTGCGAATATATATGTGGGTAATGCTCTGGTAGATATGTATGGCAAATGCAGAAGCTTAGATGATGCCAAAAAAGTTATAACAAAGATGGTGCAGAAGGACCGTGTTTCATGGAATTCTATTATCACGGCTTGTGCCGCCAATGGGAAGGTGTATGAGGCATTGGATTACTTGAATAGAATGCATTCGGATAAGTTGACACCCAATCTTGTTTCTTGGAGTGCAGTTTTGGGAGGTTTCTCACAGAATGGTTATGATGAGGAAGCCATAGAGTTTCTGTTCAGAATGCAAGCAGCAGGATTCAAGCCAAATGCACAAACCTTGGCGAGTGTTCTTCCGGCTTGTGCTAGACTACAAAGACTAGGTATGGGGAAAGAAATCCATGGATATATCACCAGACATGGTTTTGTGTCCAACCTTTTTCTTTTAAATGGTTTAGTTGACATGTATAGGAAATGTGCTTATATGAAAAGTGCTTTCAAGATATTTTCTAATTTTTTGATAGAAAACACAGTCTCATGCAATACCATGGTTGTTGGGTATTTTGAGAATGGTGACATCTCCAAAGCCAAGGAGTTATTTGATCGAATGGAATCAACAGGCACCGAGAGGAATTTAGTTACTTGGAACTCAATGATTTCAGGATATACGGACAATTTTTTGTTTGATGAAGCTTTAGGCATGTTTCAAGAACTACTGATGGAAGGGATCAAACCTGATTTGTTTACTCTAGGAAGTGTTCTTGCTGCTTGTGCTGGTATGCCATCTTTTAGACTAGGGAAGGAGATACATTCCCAAGCTATTTTAAGGGGTCTGCAGTCTAACTCCTTTGTTGGTGGAGCGCTAGTAGAGATGTATAGTAGATTTGAAGATCTACCGGCTGCTCAGATGGCTTTTGATGAAGTAAGTGAAAAGGGTTTGGCTACTTGGAATATTTTGCTCTCTGGCTATGCCCGTTACAATCAAATAGAGAAAATACAAAATTTTCTTCAAAAGATGAGAGAAGATGGTTTTGAACCGAATGTATATACTTGGAATGGCATACTAGCTGGTTATGTGGAAAACAACCATTTTGATTCAGCCATGGAGTCGTTCTCTGAGATGCAAACTTCAAATCTAAGGCCTGATATATACACAATTGGAATCATGTTACTAGCATGTTCAAGGTTGGCCACAATTGAGAGAGGTAAGCAGGTTCATGCACATTCAATTAGACGCAGCTATGAGTCGGACGTATACATAGGAGCAGCTCTTGTAGATATGTATTCAAAATGTGGAAGCTTAAAGTATGCATTGCAGGCTTATAACAGGATTTCAAACCCTAATTTGGTGTCCCATAATGCCATGCTTACTGCATATGCCATGCATGGACATGGGGAGGAGGGAATTACTTTCTTCCGTAGAAGGTTGGAAGATGGGTTTAGACCAGATCACATAACTTTCTTATCTGTTCTTTCAGCTTGTGTTCATGCTGGATCAGTCGAAACAGGTTATGAATTCTATGATTCAATGCAGTATTACAAAGTGAAACCCACATTAAAGCATTACACATGCATTGTTGATCTTCTAAGCCGTGCAGGTCAGCTTAATGAGGCTTACAAATTTGCTAAGAAACTTCCCATGGAACCTGACTCGGTTCTGTGGGGTGCTCTGCTCGGAGGCTGTGTTGTCCATGGTAATGTTGGGTTGGGAGAAACAGTGGCAAGGAAGCTAATAGAGTTGGAACCAAATAATACTGCGAACTATGTTATGTTGGCTAACTTGTATGCTTACACAAGGAGATGGAATGATTTAGCTAGAATAAGACAATTAATGAAGGATAGAGGAATGCATAAGGACCCTGGATGCAGTTGGATTGAAGATAGAGACGATGTTCATTTGTTTCTTGCTCGAGATAAATCTCACAGAAGAGCAACAGAGATATACGACACCTTGAATAATCTGATTTCGCACATGAAAACAGGGTATGCAACTAGTTTGTAAATTGTTATAACAACAGAGGAGAAACAAAAACAAAAAAACAAAAAAAGGTAGAAGAAATCGTTACTCTTTGTCACTCTTGTAGACAATATAATATATATCTATATATGCACAGTTACAACTCATTCTCTTAAATCTCCCTTAGTTATCAACCGTTACTAGTGGGCAAAATATGGCTTCTAAGGCACCTACATGGAAAACAATGGAAAAATATTTGTTGATTTTTCTACATGCTGATTCAGTACAGGTCCAAGGATTCAAGCACCCGGCGCGCTTGGATGTGCAGTGCCGTTAGTCTCTGCTCTGGATCAAGGGTTGATCCGAATTGACTAGCTGCCCATATCAAGGAGGCAGATTTCTCACCCAGAAGCCGCCTTATGTCTTCGTGTATGGTTGCCAGGGGCGGCCCATCTCTTCCATTTACATGCCCAATGAGCAGAAGCAAGAACTCTCCACATTTCAACCTAACCAAAAGAGAAAGACAATTACTTATCACTGTGAATAAAAAACCAAGAGGTGAGCCAACCCCAAAATGGAGGGATTGGGAGCAAACACAGGGAAAGGGGGAATAATTTCACAAATACATATAACATTATTAAAGTTGGTCCTAAGATAAAGGAAAGGATCAACATGCACTGGTTGAAAAATGAAACCTGAGATTTTCATCCACTTGTTTGTCTCTTATGAGTTCTGCAACGTCCTCAATACCATTACATGCTTCGAAATCCTGAAAACAAGTATACAAGCATGCTATATATTGATAACAAAAAACCTGAAAGACTCCATTACCAATGAAATATCGGTTAACTTTGATTACCTGGAACTAAAAACGTTGAATAGAGTATGCTACCAGCATATTGATTTTATTTATTTACTTTCCATAAAACACACCATTAACAAACTAGTGGAAGCCAAATATATATAAATCCCTTTTAACTAACAAATATATATATGTGTGTGTGTGTGTGTGTGTGTGATAGCAGTTTTATAAGCTAAGAGCTGAATAAATGTCAATATACCACTTGATTGGCTGATGAATCCAACATTATCGAAATTAAAGCATCTAGGCATGCGCTTTGCTTAGGAGCTCCCCGAAACGATAATATGTTCATCAGAACCTACACCATATAAGAAAGCTTTCAGTTTAAAATTCAGAACCTGCACACATGAATACTTGTTCTTGCCCTGCATATTCACTTGCAAAGCTTATTTCTATTCGCACCATCAAATATTGGAAAGCTATCGCCAACAAATCAACTAAGTATTCATAAAACATGCTAAAAACGCTAGACATTTATCAGAAGACTCCAAAATAATCAAGGAATAGAAGATCATAATATGATGAACCCATCAGGAATCAGGTACCTGAATTGCCTTGTACTGATGAGCCAATACGGTACCCTCTCTATGAAGCAGACAGCAACCCTCCAGAACTCGCAGAGCAAGTGAAATTTCAGCATCAGTTGAAGAACTAGTGAGCTTCATGGGTTTGACACCAAAAATATGATCCAAATTTGTAACAGTGTCATCCGCAGAGTCTTTCAGTGAATGTTGAAACAGAACGGGAACAACTGCACGTTGCAAATAATTGCTTTGGATCAGAAATACCACCTTTTACTTTCTCTGAACAAAAAGTTGATTCTTTTTATGCACAATTTTAATTTCTTTTTCCGTATTCTTCATCTTCTTAGACAACAAATAGAGACAATTATGGTTCAGTTAAGCTGTCACTGTTCGAAAACTAAGCTAAATAAATTTTGGACAAAAAGGGAAAAAAAAGAAAAATGTTTCCTATCTCGCTTTCAATACATTATCTCACCAAACAACACCAAAATCCAAACTTTTCTTTTTTAATGGATAATCAGCCACTCTCAGATTTCTTTCTAACACATTTTCTCAGGAAAAGATCATAAATCACAAATAAATTTCTAGAACCACAAATTTACTCTCTAGCATTTCAACTCTTCAATCAGCAAAAAGTGTAAAACACAAATAAGGAGGTCGAAACCTTGAAGCTCAGGGACAGATTGTGTCTCGGAGAAGAGGTTAATGGTGGAGTCGGACTCGGCCACGGATCGAAGAAACTTGAGAAGCCTCTTGAGGCCGCGAACTCGGAGGAATGAGAATTCGGCACGCGCGTCCCTCAGACCGCTTCGGAGAGCGAGTGTCACCTCCCGATAAACTCTCTGCTCCATCAACGAGCTCACTAGCTCCCCCACCGCCGTCGCCGGTGGCTCAGCCTCATTTTCCAGCGATCCCTTCTCCGGTATTATTCCCTCGCTCCACAGCGCCTTCTTCAAGTACATCTCTCTCTCTACCTCTGTCTAAATCTTTTCCTTCGATTCCTCTCTCTCTGTCTCTCTGTGTGAAAGATGTCGTTTTTTTCCTCAGCAACGGGCACAATTCGGATCCCGTTTCTGGGCCCAAAAGAAAGGCTATGTTTGGGTCCAAAACAGGCCCACTAATAAACAAAGGGGAACAGGTACCGTACATCCAACCTACTCTTTATAAAAGATTGAAATGGAATAGATAGATACCTACTCTTTATAGAAATACAACTAGTTAAAGTATGAGATTGGTTGAAACATGTTTTTCTCAATCATGCAATTCTGCAAAGATTCCTTTTTTATGCTCTTCTTTTTATTTTATTTTTTATTTTTTAAAATATTCTCATTATGGTTATAGAAGAACTGATTTGACCAATCACCAATTTTTCAGTTAAAATAATGCAATAATAGACCAGTCAACAAGCTGCATTCTTAGCCAAATGTGATAATTTTTGTACACAACCAGTTTTTGTCACAAGAATTCAAGCTTCATTCTCACAGCATAAGCCTTTCAAATCCCAAACCAGTGCAGGTTTCTCTTTTTTCTGCCCACAACAAAATCATATTGAACAGAGAAGCAGAGGAAGAGGAAGAGAAAGAGAATTTGCTAAGCTCTCAGTAACTTCAATCCCAAAAGTCTGACCAGTTTCTGATCAACCAAATAGAACATGAAAAAGCTCTCTAATCTAAAAAATGCATAAGAAATTTGGTATGTTTGAGAAACTCCAAAATGTTATTTAACACATGAATTTGATAATCCAATTTACAGCTTCCAAACATAGTTCCCAACCAGGCCGAACAGCCAACAAACAATGAAAGATTTTCAAATGGGTGAGTAGTAGTTCCTGTACAAAGTCAAAGACTGCAAAGCCAAATTACACTTGCTTAATGTTCGGTGGAAAATGAAATGGATTGAGAATCTTCTGCTACCAATTCTCTTTCACAATTTTGGACTTCTCGAGTATGAATTTTCCTTCCTTGTACTTCTGTGATGCCTCATAAGCACGCTCGTACTTCCAACCCAACACTTCACGACAATCAGAACAATAGATGTCGGCAACCGTATGCAGACCAGTCAAGAGATGTCTGTCTTCTTTTGCCCCTACAACAATGTTCATGGCATGGGAGAACAGAAAAGCTCGTCCATTTCTTCCCTAAGAATAATCAAAATTATGTAAAAAAGTTAAGATTTATGGACCCAGTTTTTTCCACAGCAAATCTGAATGAAAACCAACTATGCAGATTTTGTAACAGGGACACAAGAGAATTAGAGCTTGAAGATCATTTTCCAAAACAAGTTTGGAATTCAGCTCAATCCAGTTTGTATACTATAATTGTGTGATTTGGCACGAAGCATGAAAAAGACATGAAAGTTTTTCTCATATTGATCAATGAGGCTAAGAACCTTAAATCCAATTACTGGTATACAAAAGATTGCAAGTTTTCCAAACATGGGTCTCTCTTCATTTCTTTAAGAATTCTCCCCCTTTTCTGCAAAACCAATTGATTCCCCATATGGGTATCTCTCCCAATAATTTAACCTTTTCAAAAAGAGTGACAATCTGTGAAGAACTCAAAAAGCAGGAGGGAAAAAAAAAAGAACAAAAAGAAAGAAATAGCGTTTCTCAGACTAGAGGTTTCTCACCTGAAAAGCCTTGGAAATTATATCATCATGAAGGGAAACATGGTTTCTGCAATTACAACAGCTGTACAATCTAGGCCCTACCAATTCCGCCATTAATCAATCAATTCAGCGCTATACACCCTACCGCTCGCTCACCGACCAGAGAAAGACGAAAAACTATTAATACAAAGAGGAAAGGTCAAGAAGTAGAAAAAAAAGAAAGAAAGAAAGCCCCATTTTATAGAACAAGAAGGTGAAAATAAAAAAATTACGAACTGAAAAGGGAAAGAGGGGAACTAAATTTCTTTACCTACAAAGAGATCAATGATGACCCAAATGCCTGCAGCAAAAGATAAGAACTCAAAGGATTAGCGTTACAGGACTCTGCAAAGATTCCAAAACCGGATATTAAAGTTTCAAAGAAAGGACTATAGGTGTGATAGAGACAGGATTGGAATGGAAGAGTAAACCACAAGAACATCAAAAAGCTAATAAAATTGAAAAGAAAAAACAACCAGTTTAAAAAATTGACAGAACCCATCTAAAGGAGGAAATAAAAAAAAGTTAATGAGTCTTTAAAATAAAACTCACCACAAAATCAAGAGGGAAAGAAGACAGAGAAAAAAAAATAAAAAATCAACTAATTGAGTATTATAATGGGTGTGGATGAGGATCAGACTGTATAACAAAAAATCAATTTTTTAGACCATAAAAAAAGTTATTAATAATAAATTTATAGGAATTCGAGAAATTGCTTTATTCTTTACTTGGGAGAATGGAGGATAAAAGAACTCGTGTAGCGAAATTGCTTACCAACTAACCTCTACAATCAATAAACTGATAGAAAAATCAAATTATTACAAAGTAAAAAGTTTGCCTTTTTTTCTTTTTATTACTTTCTTGCGTGTTTTTTTTTTCTTATAAAAACTAACCTCTACATGATTGCTTGAAACTATTGCATACATAATGTAACAGAGAGAGAGAGAGAGAGAGTCTAAGAAAAGGGAAGAGGATTTTCTGCAATATTTTTTGAGTTGGGTAAGGGAGGGAAAGACTTACGCGCGCAAGGAGGTTCCGCCGTACCACGCGCAGGTTGACGTTGAAAATTGGTAGTGGAATTAGTGGAACAAGTCTCCTGCCAAAAATTGCTTAGTGGGTGTTGCAGATTTTCTTGCAAGGTTGAGTGGGAATGGAAATGGATCAAGGATTTAGCTTTCCCTCAAGGATTCTATACTGTTATAAATGGTGGAGATATTCATCAAAAGAAGATGATCAAAAAAATTGGTCTCTTGGGATATGTTTGATTTTTTTATTTTTATTTTGTGCTCAAAATTGGGATATGTCTGATTTGTTCTGAATGAGGTTCCAAAGATTTATCAAGATCAAATATAATAATTAGATATGAGATGGTGAAGATAATGCTGAAACAGGGGAGGAAAACAGAGGTTTTCTACTGGGGATATTATTGTCTTTTCGTATTAATAGGATTAAGCTTCCTTTCTTTTTTTTCCTCGTTTTTTTTTTAGATAATGATTTTCTTTACCTAATCACTATTCATTTCATGAAGTGAAGACATATAGAAAGTGACTTCCTTGCTCTCGTTCGTATTTAACAAGTTTTTATTCGTTCCTAAGAGTCAATTAAAGTGACAGAATTTTTTTTTTCTATATTTATTAAATTTTTAAAAATAAATCTCTTTGTTTTATGGTATTTATTTATCCAACGTTAATCCCAGAGGAAAAAGACCCATCTAATGCTTTTCAAGTTCTCTTTTTNTTTTTTTTTTTTTTTGGATGCTTATTCTTAGGTTTGTAGAACTATCTGCTTTACTCAAATCAAATTCTTAGTCATGCCTTTCACTTTTCAAATACCATGTGTTTCCTAAACCGACAACTTGAATTCAAAGCATACTTGCATTTTTCACTGCTTTTGGAAAATGGATATCCACCAACCTGGTAAAAGAAAGTTTGGGTCTTTAGCTTCATAGACATTTTAGATTTTCATTGAAATATAGATTTTCAAATATATATACATATATATTGTAGAAATATTACATATATATATATATATATATATATATATAATGGATCTTAAAGGATAAGGGTTTCCTCAACATTTAGACATCACAGAGATTTTTGTTTTTGGGTTTTTGGTAAAATTTAGATATATTGGAGATAATTACAATAAACCATATATATATAATTTTCTACTTCATTATCCCAATCTTTTGTAGTTAGGCAATTAGATTTGAGCCTCTCATTTTGCATCTGTATGACCACAATATATAACTAGTTCTGCAACACCATAAGTTCGAAAAAGACCAAATCACCCCAGTACAACTTTCCAACATTATAATAAACTATTGTGTTACAGTGCTATTATTGTAATATAATATGTGGGGTACATTAATCAGTAAAGCTATTTTCCTTAGCAATCTTGGCTTTCTCTATAATGAATTTCCCTTCTTTGTACTTCTGTCTGATATCATAAGCTCGTATATATTTCCAACCCAGTAACTCTCCACAGTTGCTGCAAGATATATCAGCAATAGTATGAACACCACTAAGCAGCTTCTTCTCTTCACTTTTTCCCACTATGATGTTCCTTGCATGAGAGAACAAATATGCTGCTCCTGATTTTGCCTGATTAATTTAAAATAAAGTTTACACGCCAAATTAATTAGTCTATATTTTCACACACACTCATATATATATAGCAGATATAATCCAATACTTATTTCTCAAGAAAATTGGTCAAATGCATTAGCAGGGTTCTGAAAAGGGTGTGTTTAAATTTGAAATTTCTGAATTTTCCATACATTTTCAGAGTTGCTAGTTCTCAATTAACTAATTGAATTAAACATAACTGATCAAGATTTTTATGAATGAAAAAAGTAATGAAAGTTTAGTTTTCTATGTAGTATGGCTATTTCTTACTAGTCAACGTATTGATCATGTATAGCAAACCAGTATAGCAGATATATGATATTATTGATTAAGATTTATTATAAGCATATCATAATTTGCATTAAAGGAAACACAACGTAAAAGCAGTCAAATTTCGTGTTTAATTATGTGTGTGTGTGTATATATATAGATATATATTTCACCAGAAAGTCTTTTGAAAGAAGGTCAAAACGCAGGGCAACAGGGTTTCGGCAATTTATGCATCTGTAGTAGGGATGACCATCAAATCCCTCCATTTATGAACTGAAAGCTAAGAAAAATGGAAGCTGTAGAACAGACTTTTGCTGCAGATCCGATCAATGAAAGCTAACTTTGACTTTGAGGATTCTTAATAATGGATGTAGATATATAAGCAGTAGCTTGGGGAGAAAGTAATGAAATGGATATTAAATTGTTAAGAAAATAATATAGCTTGATAGAGACCAAGTTAGGTGGAGCTACAAAGAATACTGAAAACACACCTCGCTTTAGGGGAGAAAAAAAATGACAAAAAGAAAAAAGAATAGGGAATTCAATAGTGACATGTCCTGATTTTATTAAATTTTTAATTTCCTTTTTATTTTTTTGTGAGATAGCTTCTTATCTAAGAAAAGTAACTTCAAGAGTCACTTGTTCTTTAATTCCCTTTTTAATTTCCTTTTTATTGTTTTTCAAAATGGCATTTTTATTATATTTTTAACTTCTCTTTTTCTGCGAACAAACACATTCATGGATTGGGACCATTGTTCATAATTCTGGCCCTTTAGCCTGTGTGGTGTTATTTGGAGTGATGGAATTCCATCAACAGCTTGCTGAATAATCAAGCTTTGAGGCTGTACAGAATTGGAGATACTTAAGATTAAAGTACAATGGAGAAGACTTACTTTCCATTAATTCAATTCTATGAGTATTTCTGGTGCAGAATGTATATTTACAAAGATACAATATCTAGATCCTTTTGCAAGTAACAACTTTTATGTTTATCCTAGTTGAATTTGAATCTCATTCAAAGCAGGAGACATAGTAACTAAATCTCCCACATAATAGTTTGTTCAAAATTTAAAATATTTCTAAAAAAAATTAATAGTGGTGATTGCTTAGTCACTTGGTAAAAAAATTGTTCAAATTTATAAACACGATTTAATGGCAATTCATGGTAACTTTGGACAACCCGGTTCATTCCTTTAATTACCATGGGCTGCCTAATTTCTTAACTAACAGCTTGAATTTGGGATGGAAAATACCATTTCCTAGGACAAGTGGAACAGAGTTAAGGAGTTAATGCCTGTTGGTTGGATCTTTCATTTGTAGGACACATTAGGTTTGACTTTCTTGCAAGCTGAGCAGATAAACAAACATGGTTTCATGGAAAATGTTTTCTTTGATTTGAATAAGGTCCCAAAGATGGATTATTACAAAACAAGGGAAGGAAAAGAGATTGATTTCCTTTTTCCACCTTTATTATTTATGTATTCAGCATAACTTCAAATTACCCTCTACATATTCACTATTTATGATGGAGCAAATGCAAATAGAAAAGTGCTTCCTGCTCTTACTAATGGCCAATTCAGGCTAGAAAATGTTTTATTTTTATATTTTCTAACATATTTATTAAATTAAAAAGAAATATAACTCTTTGTTTATGGCATTTATCCAATGCTAATGCAAGAGGGAAAAGACCTATCTAATACTTTGCGGTACTTTTCTTACCCTGCCATCATAATTTGCATATTCTAAAGTTTCTTAAGACTTTTTTGGTTTTTGATTTTAAAGTCTCACATGGTGACAAAATTGTGACCATTTCTTCACATTAAATAAAATCATACTTTTCAAATACCACGAGCTACCTATTTTCTTAACTGACAACTATGGATTTACTTAAGGATTAAAGTTATGTATCAGTTGCTATATTACATGAATCTGTTCAACTTGTTGAAAAGAAAGCTTTTTGCTTCACAAATCTAAACTGGTATGGTATTATTATCCCCTTCAGCTTTTGGTATTTAAACTTGCCTAACAACACCTAAACCGAACTGAACAAGACCAAGCCAAAACCCCAACTGGTTAAAGCTATAGCAAAGCGTTTACTAAGTAAAGCATGGAGGTAGAAAATATAGAATGCCAACCAGAACACCATATTATAAAGAAAACCGTTTCAACATTTTCTATGACTTGAGAAATTGATTGGGGAGAGTTGAGCTTTTTAAAAGACACACCAACACTCTCCTTTCAAATTTGTAGGACAAATTTAAAGAGATTAAGATAAAAACATAATTAGTTCTGCAGAACCATAAGTTCGAAAACCATATAAACATACAAAACAGTTTGCAAAGATTTGCATATAGAACATATACAAGTAACAAATATATCCCAGAAAAGGAATTATTTAGTGTAATTAGTAAAGCTAGTATTCCTTGGCAATCTTGGCTCTCTCAATGATGAACTTTCCTTCTTTGAACTTGTGTTTGACCTCATAAGCTCTGATGTACTTCCAACCCAGTACCTCTCCACAGTTGGTGCAAGAGATATCAGCAACTGTATAAACTCCTGTCATGAGCTTCTTGTCCTCCCTTTTCCCCACTAAGATGTTCATTGCATGAGAGAAGAAATATGCCGGTCCCGATTTTCCCTAATCATTGCACACTCAATGCTAATTACACTAAATTTGGTCATTAATATATGATGCATACATTTCCATACATATCAGACTTTGATCCATATTAAGAAAATGACCATCTTTTCCCTTCTAAATTACAGCTTCAACTTTCTAAATAGGCTTAAATTATAGAACTCAAAGATTTTGCAGAGTTGAATCAGAAAGAATTGAATATTCAATTTATAGCAGATTAACAGATTAGAGGCAAAAGCATCATATATACATATCTGACATATTTTGCATTAAAGGGAACAAAAATATAGAAGGCAGTCGAAGTTTCATTTTACCCAGAAGCTTTTGGAAAGGAGATCAAAACGCAAAGCAACAGGGTTTCCACAATTTATGCAGCTGTAGTAGGGATGACCATCAAATTCAGCCATTAATAAACAGCAGAAAAAGCTCTAATTGTGAAAATACTATGAATGGCTTCAGACAATTGGCTAGGATAGCCTATTAATCTAAATAGGCAGAGTAAAGTGTAAAGTGAGTAAAGTGATGAAACAGCAGAGTAAAGTGATGAAACAGTGGGACTTTGACTATTAATCTAAATAATAGTGGTTGACAGGGGTGGGTAAAACCGAATCAAACTGTTCAAACCGAACTAAACCGTTGTTTTTGGTTCGGTTTGGTTTGGTTTGTATAAGATAATGGTTTGGTTTGGTTTACTATGTTAAAAAATTGTCATTAATAGTTTGGTTTGCGGTTTGGATAATTTTTAGATCAGACCAAACTGCAAACCGCACTTAATATTATATACATTTATAATATTTTTTATTATTAAAAATATATATAACTAATATATCTTTTTAATTTTTAGTTTGGATTGTAATACTTTGTTTTAATTTAGAATTTGAATTATAATATTTTTAATTTGAATTTAGTATTGTAGTATTAAAATTAGTTTAAATTTTGAACTACAAAATTAAATTTTAGTCTTGTAGTTATTTTAGACTGTAAAATTAAATGTCACAGTCTAAACCGTTAAACCAAACCGAACCAAACCGTTTATGAATGGTTTTGTTTGGTTTGGTTTGAATAGTTCTAATAGTTTGATTTGGTTTATTGTTAAGCTAAACCGCCATCTATGATTTAGTTTGAATTTTTATAAAAAACCAAACCAAACCAGACTGCGTCCATCCCTAGTGGTTGATAAAGACAAGAATAGTGAAGGTGAGAAAATGCCTACAGCTAAATAATAATAATAATAATAATAATAATAAAAGTAAATGAATAAAGTAAATCTCAGGTCTAACTTAGTTTTCTATATCTATCCAAACATATAAATAAATAAAAAATCTTAGCTGTTGCTTGTTGGAATAGGCAATAGTGATGAAAGAGGCTGCTTCTTTCTTCCACCGAAAGTGGTAGTTTAGAGGAAGAACCAACTATCACTCTTGAGTTTTAGTTTGAATCTTCACAAGTATTAGAAGGTATTTTTTTATTTACCAAAAAAAAAAAAACAATTTTATTTAATAATATAAAGTTATTATTATTATTTTTATTTAAATAATGATTTTTCGTTTAAATCTAATTGAGTGAGTGGAAACTTATGTGCACGACGTGCCTTGCCGTGGTCGGCAAATTGTTAGCCTTTCGAGTTCTTCACTTTTCATTTGTTTAAAACCAAAGCAAAATAAATAAATAAACATTTGGTTATTGCTTTTCATTATAAACACTTGGACAAATAATTTATAAAATAGAATTTTATATGGCATAAAAGTTTAAATCAGGAACATTTTAGTGTCTGATAATTACATTTTATAGTTTCTTTAAACAGCAAATTCCCTTTACGCAGATATATTTTAAAATAAATCATAACCAAACACGTAAAGCACGCATAAATTTTTTTTATTTTAAAAAATGGTCATTATTCCCCTTATTTATATGACCGATAATCCAATCCAACCTAGTTGATCCAACTCAAACCAATCCAACCCAATGAAAAAATTGAATATTTAGGTCGGTTTCAGGTTAGATGGTATAAAATCTGAGGTAATCGGGTTGGTTATTGGGTTGTGTTATTTAAAACTCGTCTAACTCAACCCGACCTGACCTATATTTAAAAGAAAAAGGAAGCAATTTTGACCTAATTGCATTTATGTTTTTGGCCGTCACCCCCTCTCCCTCCCCTACCTCCCTCACCCCGACTACCTTCCTAGCTTCCTCCTCTCAGGCTCTCAAGTCTCAGCTTCTAACAAACCTGCAAGTCTCTCCCAAGTCCAGATCTGTGCAGTTGCACCGATGACCATTTCCCCTCTCTACTTTGCCAGTTTTCCTTGCCTTCCTGGCCAGCCTCTCGAGTCCCGACTTTCCCTTTCCCCTCTCAACTCTCTCAGCCAACCTTCCGAGTCATGGCTGCTCTGCTCTGCACTGCACGGCTACAGTTGCCTTCAACTTTTCACTTCAACCAGCGAACCGGTGAGACTTGAGAGAACTGTATTTTTTTTTCCAATTTGGTGATTGTAGACTATGTGAACAGCAAACTTCATGTGATTGAAAAGCTTTTTGAGAAATATTGAATAATGATGATGTGCATTCTGGTTTAATTAGAATTTTTAAGAAGCTTTTTATTTTTTATTGAAATTTTGGGAAATATTTTTCTGCTAAGGTAATAATTTGGAAAAATATTGAGTAATAATTCTTCTGCTAAGGTCATGACCATGGTTATGCGCATTCTGTTTTTCATAGATTTTTTTGGATCTGGATCGGTTTTTTCTCTTTTTTTTTCTACTTTCAGCAGATAACCTGACCAACCCAACCTACACGCTATGGATTGGGTTCATTACCGTGTTTGGGTTGGGTTGGGTTACAATATGAAAAACCCGAGCTCAATGGGTTGGGTTGAAATTTTTTAAAAACTCCGCAAATTCAACCCTTGTACATTTTTAGCCCACATCACTCATAGTTGAATTAAATAGCTTGAGTATTACCAAAAAAGAAAAGAAAAGAAATAATAAATAAATAGCAAAATGTTGAAGGTTTTGAAACCTGGTTATGAAACAAGTAATTAACATATCTTCTGGCCTCTCTCTCTCTTTTTTTGGGTGAATATTCCGGCCTCTCTCTCAATATATATATATATATATATATTTGATTTTATATTAATGTTTGATCAAGTATTGTAGGTATAAGAGGCATAGAAACACCCATTCCAGCTGGCGTTCCTGTAGAATCAGAGGCAGTACCAAGCATGCATGGGAAAATGTTACACGCCACAATAACAATGCATGATACGACATGATAATTTGCGGGTTTGAATCTATAATTTTGGATCAAATTGATATCAGTGTTACATGATAAAATACGATAAAAAAACAGGTTGGAACATGTTAACACAATATGTCACGATAAAAAAAATATTAATTTAATTATTTATTTATAGCTAATTTTTTACATTAATTTTTTTTAGAAAACTATAAAATTTATATTTATTTCATTAGGAAATGATAACTTTTATATTTATTTATATATTAATATTTTATTTTAAATTTTAATTTTTTTATTACTTATATTATATGTATAATTTTAATTTGGTTTATAATATTTTGAATTTTTTTAAATTGACAATTGTAGTGCATATTTTTTTTAGCCACGATAAGTATTTAATATAGTTTTAATTCGTAATATGTTATATATTTTAAATTCACAGTTATTAATTATGTTGAATTTTAGTATGCTAATATATTTTTTTAAATGTTTAGCATATCATTTGAATATATATTTAGGACTAATAGACACGAACTAAACATGACACGAACACGGTTCAACACGAATGTTTAACGGGTTGATTTCAGGTGAAATTTTTTTAACACGAATATAAAATGGTACGCCATAAATACAGTTCAACACAACACATTGCCAGATCTAGTACCAAATAATAATTTTAAAAATATAATAATATATTAACTAATAAAATAATATTACTTATATTACCACTTGTAGATTGAATCTTAGAAAGCTCCGTTATTGCTGGTTAAAATCTCATGTTGCATACTATTAAAAAATATTTTTTTTATTTACCAAGAAAATAAAAGATAATTCTATTTAATAATATGAAGTTATTATTATTATTTAAATAATGATATTTCGTTTAAATGTGGGCAAAAATTTATGTGTACGACTTGTCATGCCGTGGTTGTCAAATTGTTAGCCTTTCAAAAGAAAAAAAAGACATGCTTGCTTGGGTATTACTTTTCATTATAAAGACTTGGACAAATAATAATTTATAAAGAATTTTATATGGCATAGGAATTTAAATTAGGAACATTTTGGCGTCTGACAATTACTATTATAGTTTTTTTAAACAGTAAAAAAATTATGAAAGTATAATCATGATGATGTTTTTGATAATTGTATAATCATGATGATGTTGTTTTTACGCAGAGATATATTTAAAAAAAAAAAAATCATAACAAAAGTAAGACACTTAAAACTCGCACATACTTTTTTAATTTTGAAATAAATAGCAAAATGTTAAAAGGTTTTGAAAATCCTTTTCTTGTTTCTCCTCTGATTCCGGAACAAGTAATTAACATGTCCAAATTATATATTAATGTTTGATCAAGTATTGCAGGTATAAGAGGCACAGGAACACCCTGACGTTTCTGTTGAACCAGAAGCAGTACCAAGTTATAATTATGGAGGTAATCAGGATACTCTCTTACACTGACACACTCTCTGTTTATAATTTAAAAATACGATAATATATAGCCTACTATTATATTTATAATTATATACGTTTTGTTATTTAATTGATTTATATTTAATTTTATTTATTTTTTCAAAAATATATTTATGTTAACTAATAAAATAATAATACAGTAAACTATATAATTTTTGTAGCATTATCCGATTTTCCCTAATCATTGCACACTCATTGCTAATTACACTAAATTTGGTCATTAATATATGATGCATACATTTCCATACATATCAGACTTTGATCCATATTAAGAAAATGACCATCTATTCCCTTCTAAATTACAGCTTCAACTTTCTAAATAGGCTAAAATTATAGAACTCAAAGATTTTGCAGAGTTGAATCAGAGAGAATTGAATATTCAATTTATATCTGACATATTTTGCATTAAGGGGAACAAAAATATAGAAGGCAGTAGAAGTTTCATTTTACCAGGAAGTTTTTGGAAAGGAGATCAAAACGCAAAGCAACAGGGTTTCCACAATTTATGCAGCTGTAGTAGGGATGACCATCAAATTCAGCCATTAATAAACAGCAGAGCAAGGAGAGTATTGTAATGAAACAATAGACTGCTTCTTTTTTCCACTGAAAGTAGTAGTTCAGAGGAAGAACCGACTATCACTGAGTAGTAGTTTGGATCTTCACAAGCTCTGTAAGCTCCCTATGCGCAGAGCTTTTTAAAAATAAACACGTAAATCACTGTTGAACCAGCACACACTTTTTTTTTTTTTTTTTTTGAAAAATGGTGATTAATTACACGGATGCTCCATTATTCCCTCTATTTATATGCCCAAATCACTGTTGAATTTAATAGCTGAAGTAATACCAAAAAAGAAAAGAAACAATAAATAAATAGCAAAATGTTGAAGGTTTGGAAACTCCTTTTCTTGTTTTTCCTCTGCTCGTGTATCCTCCAATGTTCTGGTTCTGAAACAAGTAATTAACATTGGAGGATAAACAAGCAGAGGAAAAACAAGAAAAGGACTTCTTTTTTCTGACCTCTCTCTCTCTCTCTATATATATATATATATATTGGACTTCAAAATTCAGCATGAGGCTTGAAAATGAGCTTTCGGTTCCATTCGACAAGACACGTGGCCACAGAGCTGCCTTGGTGCTCTCCAAATATTCAGTACCCAAAATGGAGCTTCTCAGAACATGCTGGGACAAAGAATGGCTGCTTATAAAGAGGAATTCCTTTGTTTATATATTCAAGACGGTCCAAATTATTATAGTGGCCATTATAGCCTCGACCGTGTTTTTGAGGACAGAGTTGCACACTAAGACCGAAGAAGATGGGGCATTATACATTGGTGCATTGTTGTTTTCCATGATCATCAACATGTTTAATGGTTTCTCTGAGCTTTCATTGACCATTGCTAGACTCCCTGTGTTTTACAAGCAAAGAGACCTCCATTTCCATCCTGCTTGGACTTACACTGTCCCCACTGTTCTCCTTCGGATTCCCATCTCTGTTTTCGAATCAATCATTTGGATGGTCTTGACGTATTATACCATTGCTTTATTCAGCAATGAAAGCAATTTTATTTTATTTTTTAAAAGCTTAGAATATATAATACCCATATGGGTCGTATTTTGGTTTGGCTAATGTGGAAATAATTTCAGGTTTTTCAAGCAGCTATTGCTGGTATTTCTGATACAAAAAATGGCGGCTGGGGTTTGTAGAGCTATGATCATTGCCAACACTGGCGGGGCTCTCATGCTTCTTCTTGTTTTCTTGCTTGGAGGTTTCATCCTTCCTCGAGGTCAGTGTGGAACCGAATATTGAGTTTTCATGAGTTTCCAAAGTGATCAGATTCAGAGACAAAGTAAAAACTAGAGCAATACTGCTGATGTAATGAATTCCAAGAGAGCTTTTTTAATCTTTTGCAGACCAAATTCCAAGTTGGTGGAAATGGGGTTATTGGGTTTCACCAATGACATACGGTTTCAATGCATTTGCAGTGAACGAAATGTTTGCTCCAAGGTGGATGAACAAACGGGTATGCCACTTGGACAAACTAAATGTTCTTCTTGTACATCTTTTTAAAGCTGGTTTTGTTTGACACTTGTCAATGTAACTTGATTACAATGCAGTCTCCAGACAATGTTGACTTTGATGTTTTCACTGAAAGGAATTGGTATTGGATTGGTGCTGCAGCTCTACTGGGATTCACAGTCCTCTTCAATGTCCTCTTCACTCTAGCCCTTATGTATCTAAATCGTAAGTATCAAAATTCTGCTCGATGTACATTGTCAATGGTTCTCTGTTATTTTCTTCTTATTTGCTGACAAACTTTATATATTTTTTCAAAATATTAGCACTTGGAAAGCCATAAGCAATAATATCTGAAGAAGCTGCAGAAGAAATGGAGGCAGACCAAGAAGAATCCAAGGAAACCAAGACTCAGAAGACCCATGTCAAAGAAAAATTTATTTTCTCGATCATTATCTGCTGCTGATGGAAACAATTCAAGTAAGAAGAAGGAAAAAAAGAAATATGTATATAGACTTTGTAATCTGAATGCTTGTTGTATTAGTATCAATACCAAGTTCTCAAATGGACTTCAAAATCTTTCAGGAGAAATGGCTATCCGACGAATGAGCAGCCGATCCAATCCCAATGGACTTCAATATCAAGTTCTCAAATGGACTTCAAAATTAAATGTTTCAAATCTAGGAAGCCGAGTCTATATAAAATAGGAAAAAAATCAAAAAGTTTATTTGAATTTTTTTTTTTTTTTTTTTTTTTTTTTTTTTTTTTTTTTTTTTTTTTTTTTTTTTTTTTTTTTTTTTTTTTTTTTTTTTTTTTTTTTTTTTTACACATTGCAATTTACATAACCAATTATGAACAATAGTAATTTTTTTTTTCTAAACAAAACTATAACAAAAAGCCTAAAAGAAACAATTAATACGCAGTACATAGAAAATTACTGTCTTTTCTTCGTACTCATTCTTTGCAACTCTTTAATATCAGAAACAAATACAGCATAAAAAATAAGAACAAACAAAGGCAAAAAGATTCAGCATTTTGACAGGTAACATTTTGGTGTAAGAGAAAAATGTTTAGTATTGCTTTATTTTGGCTTTGTTTAAAGTAGAAGATGAGTATAAAAGGAAAATAGAGAATTTGGAGTTTTTATTGTTGTAAAATATAAGCATTTTGTTTCATTGTATTTATAGAAATATTACACTGCATTTACGTTAAACTAAAATACTATATTTGAAATCCAGTTATAAAAAAAAAATATTTAAAATCCAATATGCTTGAAAGTGACTCATTTTTTAGAATTTTTTTTAGTGAACTTTGATTTTTTCTTTTGGCAAAATATGGAGCGTAATCTTTGCCACTTTAAGTAGTTCACAGTTGCACTCCCATGTCAGACTATATGAGAAAAGTGTTATTTACAAATATTTCTCATCTTCGGATATGGAAGAGTACAAGCATATAATTTATGAGTGTGAACTTTGCTTAGACAGAGACTTATCATTTCTTTGTGTATGGTCGAACATTATATGAATGTGTCTCAGACATTCTAAAAGAATGACTTTTAAAACATAAATATTATCATTGGACATAATACTTTTGACAAATATCATATTTGAATATTTATTTCTCAAAAGTTCAACTTCAAACACTTCATCTTCAATCATCTTATTCTTGGACATTTTAATATATCATTGATGGGATGCAATTTATATATATTTATATACCTTAATACTTGATTTGAACATGTTATATTCACTTAAAATGGATTAATTTATATTTTTCTATGTTTTAGGTGAATTTGAGCTTAAAGGGATGAAAAATGAAGAAACAGTGGCAAAATCGTAATTAAACAGAAAAACTGAAAAAGCAGTGGCAAAACCGTAATTAACTGGACGTTGGCAGCAAAGCAGTGCAGCCCAGGTGCAGTGCAGTGCCCAGGCGCCTGGATGGGCGCGAAGTTGGTCTGTTTAGGCACGTTTTTGTGTGTTTTGTAGCCCTAGGTTTTTAGTTTAAATAGGTTTAAGTTATCTTGGAATAGAGTAGCCATTTTGAAAGCAAAAACAACAAAGAAAAGAGATTTCTAACAATTATGAGTAGCTAAATCTCTCTCTTGGGAAAGAGTATTGTTCATTACTAAAGTATAAGGTGTGAGACATTGTTTATAAGTTTTAATTCAATTATAATTATTCAATTTGTGTTCTTTCAATTTATTTGTTTATTATTCAATTCTCTTTGATTATAATTTGGATCCGTTATAATTATTTGTGGATTGGGTATTTGCTAATTAGAAATTCAATCGTATTCATGTGCATGCTAAGCTTTTGTTAATTTTTTAGGAGAATGCATGATAGATTAAAGTTTTACGACGTTTGTAGAACTTGTTTATTGTTGGTTGCTATTGTTCTTAATGTTGTTCTGATTTGATTTAGATCACGTTGGTTTAGATATTTCAGAATTAAGATTAATTTACGATCGTATCTGAATTAATTAATTGTGAGA
Source organism: Ochetophila trinervis (assembly GCA_003254975.1). NCBI lineage: Eukaryota > Viridiplantae > Streptophyta > Magnoliopsida > Rosales > Rhamnaceae > Ochetophila > Ochetophila trinervis. Next base: position 64,903 of record QANX01005287.1, on the reverse strand, counting down.
GTTAGAATAAAATTAGCCGTGCTGTTTTATTCAATCCAACATTGAATGATTATTTTTGGATATATTTGTGTCTGTGATCATCTGTTCTTTAGCAATTGAAGATACTTTGACCCAAGGTTTTCTCCTATTGTTATTTTCGGTATTTATTAAATTGTTTTCTTTAATAATTGAACTTTCCAACATAAAATCTCCCTTTTGTCTTTTTAATTTTACTTTAATTTGAATAGATCGAATTGATTATCAGTCTCTGTGGGATCGACCTGAACTTGTTGCTACTACAGTAGTGTTTAAATTCAGTAATTAATTTTGGTGTTTACGACACGCATCAATCATTCTCAAACATTTTATCTTTAGAATTTTCATTCAAAAGCTTATTACTCTTTGACATTTTAGCATCAAACATTTTACCTTCAACCATTTACACTTTAGATAGATGTTAGACTTAGACTTATTTTAAGAATCAAACGTGCATAAATGTTGTCTCAAACATGTATGCAAATGTAGCAAAATTGCCAACTTTCAACATTAATTAATTGGCTGTTTCTTGTTATACGCCTCGAAGACGTGAGGTATAATATTTAGCCTCTCATATGTTTAGCTCCAAATTATAATCCAAATTAAAACCCAAATCTTCAAACTACTATGCTTATTTATCCAGTTTAAACTGCCCCTCTCTCTCTATATATATATATATTGAAGAAGTTAAAATTGTATCAATTTTTTACTGTCTAATTTAGGATAAATTTCATATACACCTTTCAGTGTTTTTATATAATTCTAATATATATCCAGAAATTTCTAACAGTTCAAAAACACTTCTTAAAATTAATTGTAATATAACTTCATTGAAATACCATTTCAGTGTTTAATTTTTTTTAATTGTAATTTAACTTGATTTAGGATAAATTAATTGTAATTCTTACTTTTTTTTTTTTTTTTCTTTCCTACAACTAAAATACCATTTTACTTCATTGAAATTTGTATAATAATAATAAAATTTAAAACTAAATTTTTTAAAAAATTAAAAGCTTTTAACTAAAGTAAATAGTTTTTTATATTTTTTATATAATGAAAAAAAAGCCGATCTCATTTTTCTTTTTCTTCTTATTGTTGCCGATCATCTCCCCCACTTCCAAATAAAATGGCTTTTTTTTTTCTTTTCTTTTCTTTCTTTCTTCTTGTCGATCCTCCTTTCCTCCTTGATTCTCTTGCATCGCTTTCTCCGCTTCTTTCTTCGCTTTGTAATTCTCTAGTGTGGATTTGCTTTTGGATAATCTGTTTTTTTATTTATTTTTTAATGGACTGGGAGATCTAATTGGCCAAGAATGTCTTTTTTTATTTTTATGTTCCAAACTTTATCTAGGGAGCTTACGGAAATTAGGAATCAAAATGACAGTTTTTTTTTTTTTTTTCGTTTGGTTTATTTTGTTTAATTTTGATTGCACGGGATGTCCAATTTCGAAATCAAAGTGGTCTCATTTTTTTTGAATAGTTATCCCAGGTTCTTCATCCTAAAGTCTATAGAGCTAATATTTTAGTTTGTTCGGTTTGCTTGTGTTGTTGGTCAATGTTTCATTAATAACAGTTGTTCTGGCTGTTTGCTGCAGATCTGATTGCTTTGTGCTGCACTTTTTTCTGGTTTATTATTTTTACTTTTATCCTAAAAAAACAAGGAAAAAATTAAAAATAATAATCCGGCTTTTGAACAAGTTTTTGCAGAACAGAATTATTAAAATTCATTAAATTTTTGAGTTAAATGCAATTTAATATTTTGTAAAATTCAACTTGTTAAGATAAAANATTGATAAGAACAAATAACTTGAAATGATGTAGAAAATGAAAAAATGGTGAAAATGAGAGGAGAAAATAGGGTTTGTTGGTTTTTAAGAAAACCAATGAGGAAGATGATGAATTGTGGCCATATTTGCTTTAATGGTTTGGTCAAAATTAGTCTCAAAACCCCAAAAAATGGGATATGCCCGAGAGAGAAGAAAAGTGGACAAAAAGAGAGAGGGAAAGGTTGTTTGCCGTGTAAGGAAGAGAGAGCCCAAGAAGGGGTAGGTAGGGGTTGGTAGAAAGGTGGTGTTGGCGGCTCCTAGGATTCTGTGTCCGGACGAAATGGCTCCTCCCCTTTTTTCCTCACATTTTTTCTATTTATCACCCATTGGATGGCCAAGATCAAAAGTTAAATGTCCCCCCTGGATGGATGACATATGTCTCCTCTAATATTGTTTTTGGGCTTACCATATCATCATGACCGGGCCCACCACATAGGAATTGGGTGTGTATTATACCACCTTGTTGCAAAATAAATTAGGCCCACACTTTAGGTATTTAGCCCATTCTTGTGAACAAAATGCCCACAACAATAGCCCCCAAATTGGTGCAATCTAAGGATTGGACCAATTTAAGAGATAGAGAATACATGTTGGGCACGAATACCGAAACTTTGAATTTTGAATTTCAAATATTGTTTTTTTTTTCTTTTTGCTGCGTGTGCGCACCTTTTCCTGGGGCGACGGGACATGCATTTAATGCATGTCCCACGTCTGTTCTTCTCTCCGCTCTTTGCGCCAACTGAGGGCTTCCCGATCTTCGTCTGCAGCGATTCTCCTCTTCTTCCTTTCAGTTTGGCGTTTGCAAATTCAGAGAGACCTTTTCCCTTTCTTCCTTTCCTCGCCGACTTAAAGTTGAGTAACTTCACAGACCTCTTCGCGTTCACTTGAATTTTTCAACGACCCCAGCAATGCTTCCTCTTGTTCTCCTCTCTCTGCCGATTGTCTACAGGTTTGTGTTGTTTTCTTTCTTTCCCCTTTTTNAAAAAAACACTTATTTTTAAAAAGTGGAAAAATGTCGTTAACTTTGATTAGCGTATAATAGGTCAAACAATATAGATATAATACGAGCACGATACATTAAAATTGAGAACAATAAAATAATAATTTTTCTTTTGAACAAGTTTTTGCATAACATAATTAATTAAAAATCATTAAATTTTAGAGTTAAATGCAATTTAGTATTTTATGAAATCCAACTTGTTAAGATAAAAGTTATTATAATTAATTTGAACACTTAATAGTTTCAAATTTATAAAAATTTATATTTTAGTCTAATTGGATATGTATTCTATTAAATGCACTTTTGTACTCCTAAAATTCTTTTTTTTTAACAATTATCTGAATTTCCGTTTAATTTTTTTATTTCATCTTAAATTACTAAATTTATTCTTTTAATCCCAAAAATGTTTTTCATCCTTAATTTTTTCTCTAAAAAATTCTGCAAATTTTTTCATTTAAAATTGTTTTAAAATTAATTTTTTTTCATCAATAGGATGTAAAAAAAAATTATGAAGAAAAAATATCTACGATGAATTTTTAGCAATTTAAAATAAAATAAATTTTTTAGATGAAAAAATTAGGTTAATTGTTTTAATAATTTAGATAATTGGTAAATAAAAAAATAATTTTAGAGATTATTAAAATGCAATGCATTTGACGGATTCTATTAGATTTAACTTAATTGGACTAAAGTGTAACTTTTTATAAATCTGAAAGTTTTAAATTTTCAAATTAATTTTAGTGATATTTTTTTAAACAAATTAAATTTAAAAATGTACTAAAATATATTTAACCCTAAATTTTTAGTCACAAGGCATGGAAAAATAAAAGACTAACTTTTTAAAGGATTGCAATTGCAATTTAGAGAGGATAATTTTTCATTTAAATCGAAATTTAAATTCTAAACTTGAAAGTATATTTTGAATGATATTCCATTAGACGAAACTTACAAATATGTTTCATATATATTCTTAAAAGTACACTATTTTCTTAACAAAGACAAATTAAATTAAAAAAACACTTATTTTTTAAAAGTAGAAAAGAACCTTTAACTTTGATTAGCGTATAATGAGCCGAACAATACAAGTACAACACAAGTACGATACATTAAAATTGAAAACGATATAAACCATTCTGTACTAAACAAGAAGCAAATAATAGCCGCGTTTAAGAAGTCCATAGACTAAGCACAGTACGAACCTATGAAAGATCATACACAACATGGATTCATGGACTCATGGCAGGCCTAGCACAAATATTTATAAAATGCATAAACTATATAATATACTTTATATCTCCAACATTTTATGTTTTTTTATGAATTTTTTATCAATACAATACACTTTTTAATTAATATTTATTTAAAATGTAAATTTTTTAAATGTTCATTATTATACTTTTATATTCTTTTTTACTTTAAAAATATGTAATTAAATAAACTATATATATTTTTTTTAAATATTAATTGCTTAATAAATTAGTTGTACTTATTTAAATTATTTGCTACACGTAATTTTATAATGTAATAATTTTAACGAATAAAAAAATAATTTGTTGAATATAAATATTTCGGTACAAACACATGATAAGATAAATAAATAAACACATACAATTACAATATAATAAATATAAAACACAAATACTAATAAATTAATATTTAATCAGTACTGATATTACACAATTGACACCTCTATTTGAAAGTATGATTTCTATAAAAGATTCTTGATACTTCGAAGCACACATATATACAAAAAATAAAATAAAAAGATTGCAAAGACCAAAACTCCCGCAAAACAAAAGCTATCACTATTTTTTTCCCCTAATTATTCATTCTCGATCTCCAAAATAATAAAATAAATAAAGAAAAACGCACGTCCAAAAGAGGCAATAATTTTTTTTTATTTAAAAAAAAAAAAAAAAACAGAAAGCAAAGGACCTTGCATGCTCTGCACGCACGGCTTACTTAAAAGTTAAAACTCAGATTCTCTCGGGTTTTGTCAGCTCCTCCATTCCAATTTCTTCATTTTACAAACCAAATACTTAGCCCCTTATCGCTCTCTCTCTCTTTCTCTCACTCTCTCTCTCTCTCTCTGTTTTTATCTGTACAAAACCATAAAAGCTTGCTTTTCTTAACACATGGCCGACTCTTATTGGAGGTACAGCGACGCACGGCAACCGCCATCGTCGGGGATCACACCCATGGTCGGGAAGCGGCCTCGCTCCGACTATGGTATGTGTAATTTCTACTCTACATATTCAATTTTTGCAGATTTGGTATTTCAATCTTGGATTTGCCAAAACTAGGGTTTGTTTAGATTTTTCCCTCTTGGGTTGTCGGAAAAAAAGCGGATATAATGCTTGTTTTTGTTAAAATTGAATTGAACGTAAGAAAGTTTAACTGGGTTTTGTTGGGTTGAAGAAAACGAGTATCTGAGACCATAGTATTTCTTGTTCTCTCGGCAACCCCATTGAGTTCCGATGGATTTCCTTGTGGCGTAGTCTCTATTAGAATTTTCTGGGAAATCTTTTATCTTTCTATCAATTCTGATGGGAAAATGAGTTCGGGATTAAAACCGTATTAGACTTTTGATATACGCAGTTCCGAGAGGTGAAAGCTGGTGTTTTTGGATAGTTTACATTGTTCATGTATTTGATGCATAATAATGTTGAGCCTGTGTTAGGTTATACATGAAAGAAGAGTGCGGGAGCATGATTTTTTCCATGTGTATTAGACTGTATTCCATTGGTTGGGGGAAGTTTCTGATGTCTTCATTGAGAATTTGTTATCTAGTATTTGTAGAGGATTTATAATAGTTGTCTAGCTGTGGGATTTTTTGTAGTCATATTCTGAGCATATTGTTATGCCAGTTTGATGGAAATCATTATGAGTCGCCTGCATTTTTAAATTTGAAATGGCCAGCTAGATGGATTCCTTTAAAAGAAAGAATTTGTAAGCTTTACGCTTTTTAATTAAACTGGCTAGAAATTGCTCCTTAAGACATAACTTATATAAGGGAGGGAAAGGTTTTAAGAACAGCGCATTTTTCGTGCCAAGTGTTTCTAGAAACCAGGGGGTTTACTTGGTTTGGCAGTTCCCACTTGTACGGATTTCTTTCTGAGAAAACAGATATTTCTTGCTAACCCCCCACCCACACACACACGGAGACTCCTTCCCCTTGTAGCTTTTACTTATTTGCTTTTGTCCTTTTAGAGTGGCATTTATATACTTTTGTTGTATTTATGTAGTCATTTAAGTATATACCAAATTCAATTGGAAAACATTATGTTGCTTATTATATAATAATTGTTTTTAAATTATTCTTAATTTCACTTGTATAGTCTTTTCTTGTAGATAAGTTATGATTTTTTTTCACGATTTGAATCTCAAAAGACGATTCCAATATTTGGTCAATGGTACCAAATATTTCCTTTCCCTACTGACATCGTAATAATCTCTTGTTGCTAACTTGATTACTTTGCATTATGATACATTGGTTACCCCCATGAAGTAAAGTGGCTTCTGCTTTTTTGTTAATGTACTGCATCTTTTTGTCGTATTAGCTCATTATTAAAGTATGCCCTTGATCCTGTAGATGCCAGTAGCCATGACCTGCCCAGTTATTTTCCCCATGATGATGACAGAGGAGCACTCCGTGGAGTTAGGGATACCGAGTCCATTAATGCATCATATGATCGTTACTTGCGCAGCTCGGTACTTTATTTTTATTTTTTCGATCTTGTCTATGATTCTGTGTGGGTTCATTAAATGTTTAAGGCGTTAATATAACAATATTTTACAGCAAATTTCATCTTATGGTGGTGGGCAGTCTGCAAGAACCTTAGGTGGGGCAATACCTAGCCGTGCTGTTGATGATCCACGTATTATGGGCATTGGGGGTGTTGACCCAGGGGCAACTGTAAAAGATAGGAACCTGGGATTTGGAAGTACAAGGCCTGAGGTTCCCCTACCACCTGATGCTACTAGTACGCTGTTTGTGGAGGGATTGCCTGCCAACTGTACACGACGTGAAGTAGCTCGTATCCTTTTAGTAGCTGCCATACTTTTCTTTTATCATTACTTGTTGTCTCTTTCTCTTTCCACCTCTTGCACTTTCCTACTAGTATTCTCCCTTTACTCAAGGTTCACAAGATATTTTTCGCCCTTTTGTTGGCTATAAAGAAGTGAGACTTGTAAGCAAGGAATCAAGACATGTAAGTTTATGGTTCTTTTTTATAGCAGAATCAATATTTAGTAGGTGATGGAGTCACTAATTATTGAATTTTTCAGCCTGGAGGAGATCCTTTGGTACTTTGTTTTGTTGACTTTGTAAGTCCAGCCCATGCAGCAACTGCCATGGATGCATTACAAGGTAAGAATACATTTTCTATATCTGCTGTAGCAATTTTGGAATGGTACGTTATATTCCAAATGAATTTAATCTATAGTTTTGATGTCATTTCTGTTATGCCCTATGTGGAGTTGTCTTTTTGCCTAGATTGTTTTCTTCTTTATTTCTTTTCAAGAAGAGGAGCTGGCAGATTATGCATGATATTTTTTCTTTTTGAATCCAAAACAAGATATTCTTTTATTTTACTTTTAAAATTTCAGGATGGAGTTTTCAATTTGTTGTTAAAAACTAAATTATTATTGGATCTTTTGATTTATCCAAAAAATGCTCTTGTAAAGTAAAATCTGCCCTGGCTTTGCTTGTAAATATCGGTGGGGAAAGGGTTTCTTCAAATTCATTGCTGGTGATATTTGGCATATAATGAGATAAATATGTGATAGGAAACAACCATTCCAACACTTATTTAAGTATAGGAGACAGATACGTTAGAATGTAACAGTCTAAGCATTAACCTATGTAAAGCCTACCATATTGATCTGGTGCACTATATAATGTGATTATAAAATGATTACTAAATTAAAGACAAGTAGTTGGCAATTATAATTAATGTGTTTACTAGAAGTCAAGATATACTAGTTTCATTTAGAAGATTACAGAGACTGGTAAGGTTGTCTGATCATCTGGAATAAACGCGCTTTGTCAGTAAAAATATTTTGTAGTTGATATTGCCTTCTCATTTACGGCTTCAAATTCTCACATTGCTTCTGCTTGCTATTTATTACCTATAAAGGTGAGGTTCCCTCATTGATTCTATGCATTGGATTGAGTTAAAACCAGGAAAACTTTACACTGGTCTAGTTAAGCAACCTGTTTTGCCTGTTCTTTCTTGGGCATACCTTTCTTCTCGTCATAAAGATACGAGAGTAGTAAGGTGATTGCACTTTGCAAGGACTATTTCACGTTTATTTATGTATTAAGCTGAGGTAATGACTACACATCTTCATCATCTGTCTGCTCATGCCCTGGTCCACCGTTCAAAACGTGGCTAGTTGTTACAGCGTAAATTGGTCAAGCTCGATTTTGCAGGTTATAAATTCGATGAGCATGACCGTGACTCAGTTAATTTAAGGTTGCAATTTGCTCGCTATCCTGGTGCGAGGTCAGGTGGCGGGCACCGTGGCAAACGTTGAAATTATGCGGTTTTTCAGGTGACTTGCGCAATTTTTTGATCGGCTTGGCCCTTAACTTTTACATAGCCTTAGGTGTTGAGTTTGCTGACGGACAAACTTAATTTTAGAGGATGAATCACGCTAAACCATGGAACGAATGTTCTCTGTAGGATTCACTCGATTTGGAGAGGTTGTGATAATGAGGGGTGAAACAGCAGTTGCAGTCTCAACGATAACTGGCACGTAGTTAGGACCAACTCGAATCGTGTGGTTTTGGTTTAAGTATGAAGCGATTTTTCTAGAAATGGAGTGTGCTTTTTCTGTAGACAACAGCAAACTATATATTCCTGTTAATTTCGTTCTGTCTTCCTAGTCGTAATAACAACTTCATACTCTCGTTAGATACTGCTCAATTTCTATTAGAACTGAACACGATGAAAAATCTGCATTTGTCTGTGCTTGGGGTCACAAACACCGTGCGAGCAGCTGCTGGAAGCATTGTAATCAAGAAATTAGGTTTACAAAAGTTAGCAATATGCTTAAATTTATGTGTTTCCAAGTTCTTCTCAAAATTATTCAACAAAGGAATATAATTAAATATGCCTGATTTCTTTTAAAAGAGAGTTTTTTTTTTTTTTTTTTTTTTTTTTTTTTTTTTTTTTTCGTTAATGAAATATTCAATGCCTAACATTGCCTTTGAAGTTAGCAAAAAGCATAACCCCGATCAATTTTGATTGTGCATGCAGTCTGTGTGAGGTCTGGATATGGTAAAGTTGTCATTCTCTTCTACTAACAGTTTTCTTTAGCTATGGTGATATATTGGTCTGATGTGTCTTTTCCAGCAGACCATTTGGGTAAATACATTATTGAGAAATTTTATTTCATGCCTGTGAATTCCCTTGAAAAAACTGTATGTTGTGTATGATTGATTAGTTTGGTTTAGGTCCATAGTCGTAGCAATTGTTAGGACATAGGTAGTTACTACTAGTGAGTCTGTGATTAAGAGCTTGCTTGGCAAAAGATGGTTTGTCTGTACATAGTATATGGGGCATTGCTGGTACTACCACCTTCCAACTTGTTTAGGATTTGGGTTGAAAATTAGGCATGGCAGTGCGTGGTGGTTTGGTGCATCCAAAGGGATGGATTTTGTCCTCGGAGGACAGACTAGTGGCAAAGCCATTATTTTATCTGGCAAAGATTTAGAACTCGAAACCCTCAAACCCAATTTCAAAAATAAAATAAATAACAGTTGCATTTCAATTTTCGACCATGCATCATCTCAAATAATGTGTTTTGACTTTGGCAGGATGAGTTATCACAAGTCATGCTCTCTTCCTTATTTCTTTTTCAAGGCACACTTAGAAACAAGGGGGCTTAGGTGGTATTGGTTCCAATCATGATCATTATGGTAGAACAGATTAATATTTTTCCGCAGCCACTAGTTAAATATTATAGATGACCGCTGATGATGATGATGATATAGACTTTAGAGAGTTAACTATTTGAGAAGATTAGAGTTGTGGAGTACTTGTTAAAAAAACAGTGAGAAAGGATAGGTGTTGATTAATTAGGAGGAGTATAGGTTTAGTGGAAATAAATAGGGTATTGAAATTGAATGCAATCATAAACTTAAAATGGGTTTAAGTGGGAAAGATTTGGAGCTTTTAATTAAATGGGATCATATCGTATGGCTATTCCTTATGCTTTGTCTGTGTTACATAGTTGGATTTGCTTATCGCAGATTTAAAGTTTTTGTGGCTTTATATTTTCCAAGCGTTTAAGTTAGAATAGGATAGCGACAAGCTTGGCCTCTCTTTGGTTCTTGTAAGTTTTTCCTTGCATTTAGACTTTACTGCTGGAACGATGGGGATGAAAGAGACTACCCCTCTTTCTTTTAGAAGATATTAATTAAAATATGAGATGGAAATTCTTATCGACACGGAGATAATTTTATTTAAATTAATTTCAACTGTATTTTTTAAAATTTTGTTTATATTAAATTTAGTTTTTCAGAACAATTCATCTGCATGTGATATTATTATATACAATTACTGATATATTTTTGTTCCACTTAAATAGTATATTTCAAAATAAAAAAGTATAATGATAATTGCGTTTGAAAATATAAAATGTAGATGAATTGTTAAAAATTTAAAAATTTAAAATTAATTTAAATCAAATGTCAGAGGGTGTTGAAATTAACAATTTTAATTTATAATTAAAAAAATTTAGTTTTTATTTTTATTTTTTATATTTAAATCATGATTATTACGTTTTACTCGAATTGAATGGGTGGAAAATTATGTGTGCGACGAGCCATGCCGTTGCCGTCAAATGGTTAGCCTTCCGTGTCCTCCACTTTTCATTTGTTTAACATAATTTTTTTTAATAAATTTGTTCATAAATTTTTTTATAATTAATTTAAAAAATTATATATTTATTTAATTTAGTTAAAATTAATAAATTTTATCTATTAAAAAGCTAAAGTGATTTTTAAATTTTTTTTATTGTATTAAAAATTAAAAAAATTGAATTTTTTTATGTTTTTTAATTTTTAGTGCAATTAAAATTAAATAAATTAATTTTTAAAATAATTTGATATGTATTTAATTTTTAAATTGATATAATTTATCAATTTTAATTAAATTAGATAAAAATATAATTTTTTTATAATTACATAATGTCAATTATATAAATTAGTTGTAAAAAAATTTATATAAACAAATTTTAATTTTAAAAGCTATTAAATGCAATTAGATCCAAAAAGAAGAAAATGGTGGTATCCTAGATTAACACTATAATCATTATGACGTTCTTTAACGCTTAGATATTTTAGAAAATTTCTGATTTTAATTTTGGAGAAATAAAAGTGACAATTTAATTATTAGAGAAAAGAAAAAAGAAAAGTAATTATGTGGGGTGAGACTAGGGGATAGAGTGACGTCGTCGTTTCCATGCCATGCATTTTGTTTTTCCATTGAGGGAAGCCTAAATAATTGACTTTTTTTTTTTTAGCTACAGAAGGATAAGGGACCGATTCAGGGTGAGACTAGGGGATAGAGTGACGTCGTCGTTTCCATGCCATGCATTTTGTTTTTCCATCGAGGGAAGCCTAAATAATTGACTTTTTTTTAGCTACAGGCCTAAATAATCGACCTAAATAAGGATAATTAACCAATTCAAGTCGAATTTTCAGATCCAAAAATCGAGATAATAAAAAGCCTCAAAAGTGGAATGGTCAAAACATACCACAGAGTGGGATCCACTATATTTATTTTCAAATATGTAGTGTTTAATTTCTCTTTTGAAGATTGTACTTTTTTTTTGGGTGAATCTTTTTACTGATTGTATAGCAACCATGCTAAAATTTTAATAATATTTATTAAATTAATTTACAGAGTAATATTTAATTGATATATTTTTTGTTTATTCATTTAAAAGCTTATTTAAAAAAAAGAAAAAAAATCAAATGGTTTCACGATCATCTATCTTTATTAAATTTTTCCATTCAAATTTTAACAAATAGGATAAATGGTTGATTCATATATATATATATATATATATATATATATATATATTTCAAACTATTTAAACCATTTTTTGTCAATTTAATTTCTTTCATTTTTTTCTATCTATTTTAGTAGAGATAGGTGATTATGGGATCATCTGATTTTTTCTGTTAAACTGATAAGTGAAAATTAATACAATCAATAAAATAATAACATGCTATCATTTGATAAACAATTTGATGTTCATGATAATATTGTTTTATAGTAATATCCTAAAATATTTTAAAAGAGAGAGAAAAGAAGACAAAACAAAATAAAGGAAAAAAATGGGTGTTCCTTTTCTCGTAATCAGAAAAGAAATCAAGAAAAGGAGGCTTTCGTTCTTTGTTTGTATTGGAGAAGAACTTTAGATTCCCTTGTTGAAAAATTGTAACTAATTTTTGTGCAAATGTGAGTGGTGAAGCCATGTGGGCGAAATAATAAGCAGTTATACCAAAATTCTAGGATGTCCACTGAAAGTTACATGAATGATTACCTAGTTGTCTCCATCTATATCCATCCTCCTAGCAACTTAAAAGATTCAGTCAAAAAAGTGAAATCTAACCCTACTATAACATAAGAACCAACCCCAAAAACTATAATATAAAAACTTTTGTACATTTTTCTTTAAATATAAAAGTAGAGTCATTTACAACCCACCACAACTAAAAGGCCAAAATCCCGTGTGAAAGCAACTTCAAGAAACTCAACCCCCCATACTTGTTACCCTACTTATTTAATATATACATATATATATATATATAATTATACATGCATAAAAATAGATACTTGTTACCACTTGTATATATTTAAATCTTTAGCCAATCTTTTTTATGTTCATTTTCAAATTTCAAAACTATCATTTAGGATGCTGGCTGATGAATTAATTGGTTAAAATAGTTGGGATCATCCTTAAAAGTCTGCTAGCATTTCAGAATCTCACGTAGCTAGGAATCTACATTCAGTTGTAGTCCTACTTCTACTCAACCTCTTGCTTCTAAGTAGCAGAGTATATACTCTTTCCTGTTAATTAGGACTCTTAAATCAACCACCCCAAATTTATAGCAAACATTCCATTTTGTTTGTGCTTTTTATGTTTTTGATCCTTCTCTGGCTTTGTTCATTTTTCTGTGTTTTATCCTCTGCAAAGGATATGCACATTCTTATACATCTTAATTTTGGACCTTTTGTACTCTTTGTTTTGTAATTTGAAACTTTGAATAGGGTTGTTGGAACTTTGGTTAATCAATGGCTGCTTTATCTGAAACTGCAACTGCTGGGGGTTCTGTGGACGAGGAAGCTGAGTATTGCCCAATTAAACAAGTGGACTTGACAGTGCCTAAGACTGATGATCCAACAATCCCTGTGCAAACATTCAGAATGTGGGTTCTGGGTTTGGGTTCATGTGTTTTGCTGTCGTTTGTGAACCAGTTCGAATGGTATAGAAAACAGCCTCTGTCGATCTCCGCCATTTCTGCTCAGATTGCTGTGGTACCTCTTGGCCATTTGATGGCCAGAACTTTGCCAACAAGATCCTTTTTCAAGGGTACAAAATGGGAGTTCTCGATGAACCCTGGACCGTTTAATATTAAGGAACATGTTTTAATTACTATATTTGCAAATTCTGGTGCTGGAAGTGTTTATGCTGTACATATTTTGTCTGCTGTTAAGCTCTTCTATAAGAGGGAACTCTCCTTCTTTCCTGCTTTCCTTGTCATGCTTACCACTCAGGTTGATAATTCTCTCTTGTTTGTCTCTTTTTCTTACAGGTGTATGATTTCCAGATTCATTTTTATATCAGTTGAGGAAAGTGGATAATTTTGTTTTGGAAAGTCTGTAATGTTTGTGGCTTTACCATACCACAGTGATTTTATCCCTAATCCAAGTACAAGAATTTTGATTATTTTGTAAAAGAATAAAGTCATGTTTTTTAAATCCATTTATGTGCTTGCTGCAGATTCAATTATTATTTACATGTATATATAACAGAGGTTCTAATCTGTTAGTTGGTAATACTAACTTGGTATTCAATATTCATGCTGTTTGAACTACAGGTACTAGGATTTGGATGGGCTGGAATTTTCAGGAAACACCTGGTTGAGCCAGGGGAGATGTGGTGGCCCATCAATCTGGTTCAAGTTTCTTTATTCAGGTAAATTGTCACTTGTACCAAAATATCAAGCCTGCGAGTGTATGTGTATAAATATTTTTATTTATTTATTTATTTTTTCTTATTGTAGTAAAATTCTCAACTTTGCAGAGCTCTACATGAGAAAGAAAAGAGACGAAAAGGTTACACAACTCGCACCCAGTTCTTCGTCCTAGTCTTGGTCTGTAGTTTTGCTTACTATATCGTTCCAGGCTATCTCTTCATGATGATAACATCTTTATCTTGGGTCTGTTGGCTTGCTCCTAAATCCGTCCTGGTTCAACAAATTGGCTCCGGATTAAGTGGTCTTGGAGTTGGTTCTCTTGGGATTGATTGGGCTACAATTTCTCCATACCTCGGTAGTCCATTAGCTAGCCCATGGTTCGCCACCGCCAATATTGCTGTTGGATTCTTCCTTGTGATGTATGTCATGACACCCCTCTGTTACTGGAATGATGTTTACAGTGCCAAGACTTTTCCAATATTCTCTTCTAATCTTTTCACCACTAATGGTTCGAAATATGACATTTTGAGCATCATTAATTCCAATTTTCATCTTGACCGGGACATGTATGCAAAGACAGGACCTTTACATTTGAGTACCTTCTTCACCATGACTTATGGTCTTGGATTTGCTGCAGTTTCTGCTACACTGGTCCACGTTCTTCTTTTTAATGGAAGGTAACTGTTCGTGTAGCATTTAGAAAAAAAAAACTTCATACTGCTTTTTTATAATACAACTGAAGCATGAAAAAGGTAGTGAAGAAACAAAACTCTTATTCCATTTTAAACTTAAATTCAATACTCAAGTTGTTTGCACAAATGTTATCATACAGTGATTTATGGAGGCAAAGCAAAATGGCCTTTGGGGGGAAAAAGAAAGAGGATATACACACTAGGCTTATGAAGAACTACAAATCAGTGCCCACTTGGTGGTTTCTTATCATCCTTGTGGCAAACATTGGTCTTATTATCCTTGCTTGTGAGTACTACAATGAATCACTCCAATTGCCTTGGTGGGGCGTATTGCTTGCTTGTGCCCTTGCTATTGGGTTCACTCTTCCAATTGGTGTCATCAATGCCACAACAAACCAGGTAATGATAGTATCAAACTGTACTTCTAAGCTACGTTTCAAAACCATTTGTCAAAATCAATCTTATATGCTAGTATCAAACTCTTTGATTAATGGGTTTTGCATGTTTTCTGGTTTAACAGCAACCGGGTTTGAACATCATCACAGAATATGTTATTGGGTACCTGTATCCAGGACGCCCTGTTGCCAATATGTGCTTCAAAGTATATGGTTACATCAGCATGACTCAAGCTCTATATTTCCTGCAAGATTTTAAGCTTGGACACTACATGAAGATTCCGCCAAGATCAATGTTCATGGCACAGGTAAATTTTTGTTATCTTCCTCTCAGGGTCAATTTGTATTGCAGAACAAATTTTTCATCATATAAAAACTAAAATTGTTGTATAATCTTATTACAGGTTGTAGGAACAGTTGTGGCAGTCATTGTATACCTGGTAACTGCCTGGTGGCTGATGGGAGAAATAACCAATCTCTGTGATGTCTCCAAGCTGCCACCTGACAGTCTTTGGACTTGTCCAATGGACGCTGTGTTCTTCGACGCATCTGTCATCTGGGGGCTCATCGGACCACAAAGAATCTTTGGAGACCTTGGCGAATATGGACGGGTGAATTGGTTCTTTCTTGGTGGAGCTGTTGCGCCTTTCCTTGCGTGGCTTGCACACAAGGCTTTTCCGAAACAGAATTGGATTCGTCTAATCAACTTGCCAGTCCTTTTGGGTTCCACATCAATGATGCCTCCAGCTTCTGCTGTGAATTATACTAGTTGGCTCATTCTAGCATTTGTTTCCGGATTCATAATCTTTCGTTATAGACCGGATTTGTGGAAGCGCTATAACTATGTTCTTTCTGGAGGACTTGATGCTGGAACTGCTTTTATGTCAATATTGACATTCCTTGCTTTGGGAGCTCAGAACATCGATATTAACTGGTGGGGAAACAATCCAGAAGGCTGTCCTTTGGCTAAATGTCCAACTGCTGTAGGTGTTGTTGTGGATGGCTGCCCTGCTTTGTGATTGGAGATTTTAATAAATCCATGGCTCTATAATTTTAAATCTTTGCTGCTTCTGTAAATTGTTTCTTAGAAATTTTTTATGTGGCCATGGCTAAGAAGAATTGCTAAAGGCGTTTGATTGAAGTGTTTGTTTTTAATTCTTTTAATTCTCTCTTTTGAAGTGATTCATTGTTATCTTTTCAATCTCATTAAGTAATTTAGAAGGTTGTTTAAAAAGAAATTTAACAATATAATATATTGTTTTTTATTATTAATTATCTTTTGTTTTTGGCGTCATACCAGTTATAGAGAGGATTTTTCAACTGGATGAGCTGAAGAAAAAATATGGAAGCTCGGCTCAAATGCCATTGGTTGACATTGCTCAAAAGAAAGCAAGTGATATTAATGATATCAAAACTCTAGCTGCCAAAATACTGGCACAATTGGGTTGGTAATCAGTCTTCTTTCTTTTGACATAAAATATCCATGCCACTTTGTTGTACTCTAGAATAGAGTAAAGAATCATGAAATACCCATTCTGGCGACATTTTGTATATTGAAGAGAATGGAAGTCTGAGCTCTAAAACTATTAAAAGTATAAACCCTTGAGTTAGCCAATTCAATTCAGATTAATTTTAGCACAGGATTTTTAGAGAATGTAATTGAAACTATATTTTTGTTGTAAATAATAAGGTGTGAGGTTTGATACGTTATTTTAGTTATTTTAGGTGTGACAGAGACAGGATTGGAATGGAAGAGTAAACCACAAGAACATCAAAAAGCTAATAAAATTGAAAAGAAAAAACAACCAGTTTAAAAAATTGACAAAACCCATCTAAAGGAGGAAATAAAAAAAAGTTAATGAGTCTTTAAAATAAAACTCACCACAAAATCAAAAGGGAAAGAAGACAGAGAAAAAAAAATAAAAAATCAACTAATTGAGTATTATAATGGGTGTGGATGAGGATCAGACTGTATAACAAAAAATCAATTTTTTAGACCATAAAAAAAGTTATTAATAATAAATTTATAGGAATTCGAGAAATTGCTTTATTCTTTACTTGGGAGAATGGAGGATAAAAGAACTCGTGTAGCGAAATTGCTTACCAACTAACATCTACAATCAATAAACTGATAGAAAAATCAAATTATTACAAAGTAAAAAGTTTGCCTTTTTTTCTTTTTATTACTTTCTTGCGTGTTTTTTTTTTCTTATAAAAACTAACCTCTACATGATTGCTTGAAACTATTGCATACATAATGTAACAGAGAGAGAGAGAGAGAGAGTCTAAGAAAAGGGAAGAGGATTTTCTGCAATATTTTTTGAGTTGGGTAAGGGAGGGAAAGACTTACGCGCGCAAGGAGGTTCCGCCGTACCACGCGCAGGTTGACGTTGAAAATTGGTAGTGGAATTAGTGGAACAAGTCTCCTGCCAAAAATTGCTTAGTGGGTGTTGCAGATTTTCTTGCAAGGTTGAGTGGGAATGGAAATGGATCAAGGATTTAGCTTTCCCTCAAGGATTCTATACTGTTATAAATGGTGGAGATATTCATCAAAAGAAGATGATCAAAAAAATTGGTCTCTTGGGATATGTTTGATTTTTTTATTTTTATTTTGTGCTCAAAATTGGGATATGTCTGATTTGTTCTGAATGAGGTTCCAAAGATTTATCAAGATCAAATATAATAATTAGATATGAGATGGTGAAGATAATGCTGAAACAGGGGAGGAAAACAGAGGTTTTCTACTGGGGATATTATTGTCTTTTCGTATTAATAGGATTAAGCTTCCTTTCTTTTTTTTCCTCGTTTTTCTTTAGATAATGATTTTCTTTACCTAATCACTATTCATTTCATGAAGTGAAGACATATAGAAAGTGACTTCCTTGCTCTCGTTCGTATTTAACAAGTTTTTATTCGTTCCTAAGAGTCAATTAAAGTGACAGAATTTTTTTTTTCTATATTTATTAAATTTTTAAAAATAAATCTCTTTGTTTTATGGTATTTATTTATCCAGCGTTAATCCCAGAGGAAAAAGACCCATCTAATGCTTTTCAAGTTCTCTTTTTTTTTTTTTTTTGGATGCATATTCTTAGGTTTGTAGAACTATCTGCTTTACTCAAATCAAATTCTTAGTCATGCTTTTCACTTTTCAAATACCATGTGTTTCCTAAACCGACAACTTGAATTCAAAGCATACTTGCATTTTTCACTGCTTTTGGAAAATGGATATCCACCAACCTGGTAAAAGAAAGTTTGGGTCTTTAGCTTCATAGACATTTTAGATTTTCATTGAAATATAGATTTTCAAATATATATACATATATATTGTAGAAATATTATATATATATATATATATATATATATATAATGGATCTTAAAGGATAAGGGTTTCCTCAACATTTAGACATCACAGAGATTTTTGTTTTTGGGTTTTTGGTAAAATTTAGATATATTGGAGATAATTACAATAAACCATATATATATAATTTTCTACTTCATTATCCCAATCTTTTGTAGTTAGGCAATTAGATTTGAGCCTCTCATTTTGCATCTGTATGACCACAATATATAACTAGTTCTGCAACACCATAAGTTCTAAGAAGACCAAATCACCCCAGTACAACTTTCCAACATATAATAAACTATTGTGTTACAGTGCTATTATTGTAATATAATATGTGGGGTACATTAATCAGTAAAGCTATTTTCCTTAGCAATCTTGGCTTTCTCTATAATGAATTTCCCTTCTTTGTACTTCTGTCTGATATCATAAGCTCGTATATATTTCCAACCCAGTAACTCTCCACAGTTGCTGCAAGATATATCAGCAATAGTATGAACACCACTAAGCAGCTTCTTCTCTTCACTTTTTCCCACTATGATGTTCCTTGCATGAGAGAACAAATATGCTGCTCCTGATTTTGCCTGATTAATTTAAAATAAAGTTTACACGCCAAATTAATTAGTCTATATTTTCACACACACTCATATATATATAGCAGATATAATCCAATACTTATTTCTCAAGAAAATTGGTCAAATGCATTAGCAGGGTTCTGAAAAGGGTGTGTTTAAATTTGAAATTTCTGAATTTTCCATACATTTTCAGAGTTGCTAGTTCTCAATTAACTAATTGAATTAAACATAACTGATCAAGATTTTTATGAATGAAAAAAGTAATGAAAGTTTAGTTTTCTATGTAGTATGGCTATTTCTTACTAGTCAACGTATTGATCATGTATAGCAAACCAGTATAGCAGATATATGATATTATTGATTAAGATTTATTATAAGCATATCATAATTTGCATTAAAGGAAACACAACGTAAAAGCAGTCAAATTTCGTGTTTAATTATGTGTGTGTGTATATATATATAGATATATATTTCACCAGAAAGTCTTTTGAAAGAAGGTCAAAACGCAGGGCAACAGGGTTTCGACAATTTATGCAGCTGTAGTAGGGATGACCATCAAATTCCTCCATTGATGAACTGAAAGCTAAGAAAAATGGAAGTTGTAGAACAGACTTTTGCTGCAGATCCGATCAATGGAAGCTAACTTTGACTTTGAGGACGCTTAATAATGGATGTATATATAAGCAGTAGCTTGGGGAGAAAGTAATGAAATGGATATTATATTGTTAAGAAAATAATAAAGCTTGATAGAGACAAAGTTAGGTGGAGCTACAAAGAATACTGAAAACACACCTCTCTTTAGGGGAGAAAAAAAGAATTAAAGAGTGACATGTCCTGATTTTATTAAAATTTTAATTTCCTTCTTATTGTTTTTCAAACTGTTTTTCCAAAATGGTATTTTTATTATATTTTTACCTTCCCTTTTTCCTCGAACAAACATCTTCATGGACTGGGACTATTGTTCATAATTCTGGCCCTTTAGCCTGTGTGGTGTTATTTGGAGTAATGGAATTTCATCAACATCTTGTTGAATAATCAAGCTTTGAGGCTGTACAGAATTGTTACTAGATGATTCTCTCTCAATGGAGATACTTAAGATTAAAGTACAATGGAGAAGGTTTACTTTATATTAATTCACTTTTATGGGTATTCTGGTACTGAATGCCTATTTAAGGGAGCAGTTCTATCACAAGTTCGAGAAAAAGTGGATAAAAAAAAAAAAGTGATTCATTGTTATCTTTTCAATCTCATTAAGTAATTTAGAAGGGTTGTTTAAAAATAAATTTAACAATATATTATATTGTTTTTGATTATTAATTATCTTTTGTTTTTGGCAAAACATGAAAGAGAATAGGCAAATAGAAATTCAAAAGAATTAAAAGCATAAAATTACCCACAGCCTCTCAAATATATATGCATACAATATAATAACTAAAATAACGTATCAAACCTCACACCTTATTATATACAACAAAAATATAGTTTCAATTACATTCTCTAAAAATCCTGTGCTAAAATTAATCTGAATTGAATTGGCTAACTCAAGGGTTTATACTTTTAAGAGTTTTAGAGCTCAGACTTCCATTCTCTTCAATATACAACATGTCGCAAGAATGGGTATTTCGTGATTCTTTACTCTATTCTAGAGTACAACAAAGTGGCATGGATTTTTTATATGTCAAAAGAAAGAAGACTGATTACCAAGCAAACCCAATTGTGCCAGTATTTTGGCAGCTAGAGATTTGACATCTTTAATATCACTTGCTTTCTTTTGAGTAATGTCAACCAATGGATTTTGAGCCGAGCTTCCATATTTTTTCTTCAGCTCATCCAGTTGAAAAATCCTCTCTAAACCTTCTAGACATTTCCTTTGCAACACTACAGAATTTGAACTCAGTAATCTTATAATTGGTACAATGGCATTTGCACCGTCAAGCACTCTGCTTCCATTCTGTGGTTTTTCCTCATCAATCAATGTCAACAGTACATCAAGAGAAGCTTCACAGGTTCCAACATCTGTCTCCCCAACCATTCTCACAAGAGGATCAAGGGCTTTAGCCTCTAAAATGCAGAATGAAGACTTAACCTCACAGATTCCCGAGTGTGCGGGACAGCCAATTTCTGGTGAAGAAAAGCAGCACTGCAGAACTCCATGCTTCCTCACTGGCCTGCTCAAGGCTTTTGAACTTTCTGAAAGTTGTTTAAGTGAAATGGCTGCTTTTTGTTTTGTCAAAGCAGTTCCGGAATTCAGCAAATGCACTAAAACTGGTATGACGCCAGCTTCAGCTACTACCTTCTGCCACTCCTGATTTGTTGAGACTGTAAAGTGGCAAAGAGCTCCAACAGCATTCTCTACAACCTGCCTTCTGTATGAAGCATCTCTATTCCCATCAGTGAGACAAGCGCAGATTATGGGAACTGCGCCAGCATCAAGAAGCCACTGAGTCATCTCTAGATTCTTTGGCAGATTAGATATGATACCCATCGCAGAAGCAATCTCCTCAATATCCTTAGAGGTTTTGATGATCCCGAGCAAGGTCTCAATGCTTCTTTGACCAACATGTTCTTGGAATGTACTGTGATCGCCATCTTTGGTCAAGCAAAAGAACAAATTCACAGCACTTGCTCGAACGCTATGATTCGCAGCCTCACATAACTGGACCAGTACTTGGACAACAGAGAGCTGTGTATCACAAAAGACACTACAATAGTTAGTTTCAATTAATTTTATGAGTTGCTTGACTAGAAAGAGCCTGAACCTCATAGTAAAGGTAATCCTTATAGAGTAGACATGAAAAGTTTAAAATCTCCCCTAAATAAATCAAGTTCATCACCCAAGAGCCTTGTGGCCTATGAAAATGGTTTCTTTGCAAAATACATGGACTTGTTTCAAGTTTTTGGTTCAAACAAAAACAAAGGCATGGTGGAGTTTCTGAGGAAAGAGGCTACTTTCTCTTATGTATCCCACCATTGGAAACAAACACAACTTATGACAAATACAGCTACTTTAATAAGAATTTTGGACCAATTTTGTTTGTGGTGGTTGTTGTTCAAGATCTTAGGAGTAGAAACATGGATGCTTACCTGTCTCAACTTCATTCTGACATCCGAACCAGAAGGAGACTGGCACAATGCATGAAAGGTTTTGAGAATGCTTGGTTGTATGTCAGGACCCGTTAAAGATACAAGGGAGAAAAGTTTAAGAATGTCTTCATCAGAATCCAACAATGACACCTGCTCATGATCGACTTCTTGAGTGGAAGTTGATAAGGAGAGATGCATAATTGTGGCAGCTACCTGTTCACGCAACTCTGGATCTGATAAGCTGTGTCGATAAAGAAGTTCAAATAGCGGTCCAACTGCGCCTTCAGTTATCATCTGCCGGCCATTTTCTGGTAGTTTAGAAAGGTTCAGAAGAGATTTAACTGCCACTTTCTTCATCTCTAAAGCTCCATGCGAGAGCATTTGGACAAGTGGTCGAAGTGCCCCATCCTTTACAATGGATAGTTTATTGTGATCAGTCAACTCGATCTCTGCCAGTGTTTCAGCCATGACCATCCTAAGTTCTTCGGTTCCTGCATCAAACAAATGCTGTAACAAAACCAGAATTTACAAACAAAAGAAGAAAGTAAAAGAATTTCACAATATTCTGGCCATCTGGTGAAAGGATACAAGTTTAGCAAGCTTCATATTTTTTGAAGATTAATATTAAACTTCAAAATCACATCTGCATTTCACAGAAATATAAAGTTGAAAAGAGAACTTGGGAACTTGAATGCTATTATCTTCGAAATATGCATACATAATCTGCCAAAAACGAAAAGACGAGTTTGACCAGAAACATGCAATTCTCCACCTCCAATCTCTCCTTTTACAATCCAATATTTTTTTGTTGTTAATTTTTTACTTTCTCACCTTTCTCCTTGGGCCTGATGTGCATTTTACGTCTTATATGTATCATACTGTTGAGCGCAAGTAGGGTACTTTGAATGGACATATGATGCAACAACATTGAAGATCTGAATCATATATTATAATCCTTGATGATACCTCAAACTTTGACAGGAACAAACATTGATGATGATATTTTTTCTAAATGCTTTTATTGCCATTGTTATATGTCTTATAGACTTGTAATAACCTCTATCTTTGATGTTAACCATTAGAATTAATTCTAAAACTTCAACTACCACAGGATTAGTGCTGATCAAATTCAAGCATATAATGAAACATCTAAATTGCATGGCCTTGAAGCGTACCTGAAGACAGAAGCTGCAACATAGGTTTAAAATAATTTGCTCTAGCCATTTGTTTAACATTCTGATCAAGGAAAGTTAAATTCTCCAAAAGCTCTTCTGCGTCTCTGGCAACTTGACTATCATTACAGCTCAACATAGTCACTGAGAGAAGTATGCAGCCTTGAACATTTCCCATGCAATCTCGTGCTGCACTACTTTTAGATAATTCTAGTAACAAATGCAATGCTAACTTACTCTCCCCAAGTTGGCGTGCAAGTGAGTGAACAATGGATTCAAGTGCATTATCCACTCTTGTTATTTTTTCCTGCCAAAAGTTAAGTTGATGAATTTGGAAATGCCATATTCCAAAAACAAGAAAACTGTAAGCCTTGAAAAGTATCACTTTGGACTGAATTTAAGCTTATTGATAAAGAGGTTAATCAGTTTTAGCCTTATCAGTCATAATATAAAATGGTTTCAAACATACCTTATTCTCTTGATTATCCTTCGCAAGGATCGATAGAATGACAAGAGCATGCTTTCTAATTTCTCGATTTTTTTCACTGAGAAGTCCAATAAGAACCGGTACATAGTCCTCCATAATCACCCATTCTCGATGCAACTCTCTTTCGATACACAGCCTTTGCAGCTTGTCTAAGTTTTGAAGCACTTCTTCTTCTTCACTCGAAAGGAGTTTGGGTTTGATAGAAGCTATTGTAATGATAGTGTTCCTCTCCCTCCATTCTTCAATAGATTGCCGGAGAGTTTTGTTAGGCCGAAGTACTGAAGTGTCCAAGGGGGTCATTGTTATGGGACACAGAGTATTCCCATCTGCAAAGCACTTTTCTATTGCACTTTTTTCAAATGTTTGACCAGAGGAAGCTTCTACAGGATCCACCATGATGTTTTGGGTGATTGGGCAACGAAACCTCGCCAATGGTGCCAATGGTTGGCTACCTATAGAAGTTCTTTTTTCAAGATATTTCTTCTCCTTTTCCTCAGCAGATGATGTTGCATCAGCCTTCTCAAGCAATGCAATAATCTGTTCCATTTGTAAAGACTCCGCAAGTTCTTTCCTCAAATTGACATCTTCTATTTCGCATCTGAAATCTTCAAATTCTTTCTTCAGCTGACTCTGCTCAGTGGAGATCCCAAGGGTCTCAGCAATCTGAAAGAGCAGACTGTTTGCATAAGACCGAGCACCATTCCTTTCTTGTATTCCCAACTCAATTTTGGCTAAAATTTCTTCCTCAACCACAGCTGCCCGAAATTCAGTTTCCAGCATATTCTCACAGAGATTGCTAAGCTGGTCTTTTATAGCTGAAGAAACATCCAGCAAAGCAATAGGGATTAGGCTAAGTGCTCTGCTAATCTCTTTTGTACTCCGATCTAACTGCTTGACAATCTTCCTGCAGTTGACCAATAGATAAACCTTGTTCCTTTTGCTGCAATCCACTGCTAGCTTCCTAGTAATTTTAACCTCTCGGTGGAGAATCTCTAAAGCATTCTTTAGGCTCTCAGGGTTGCCAAAATTTTGGTTTGGCAAATGTTTTAAGATAATTAACGTTCTCTCCAGAAATCTGGAGAATATCTGGAAATTCTCTTTCTGGAAGATAACCTCTTTGGATGCAGCAACAGTATCAAACAAGGAAATCGCAATCTGAGAGAGTAACTCGGACACCGGCATAAGAGCGGTACTAGTAATCATATTCTTGTCCATCTCTGATTAGAACAAAAAGATCCTTAATTTTTGCCCTAGCTGAATGCAACCACAAAAGGTGGAAGCCTGATCAAGTTGCTGCTAGTAAAAGAAAGAAAACCCAATTAAAAACTTCAATCATAGTGATATTACGTGCATTGTCACTATTTCAGAAAGAAACCCAGTATGGGGTTTTGTGATAATAGATTAAAGAAAACAACTTTAATCATAACAAATGGAAAATGGTTATAGTCGAGTTTGATTTTGATAAATTGAATAAAGCAAATACTTCAAGAACATTAAGTAATTAGTAACTCCAAAAACTCATATTCAAAGGCAATCCAAGTATGTTGAAGGAAAAAAAAAAACAGAAATTAACTTTGTTACAAATGCATATAAACACGCACATTAAAATACAATAATGATTATTTTTCTTTCTCTTTTCCTCACTTTCTCAGCAAACAAACAGATCAATATCATACAACTACTGTTAACCAAAGAGAGAGAGAGAGAGTGGGAGCTGACCTGACATAAGAAGTCAAGAAGAATCTTGGTTTGGTCGATGTTCCGAAAAACATGGCATGGCAAAAAAATTTCCGGGAAAAACCAAACCAGAAAGCATAAAGGCAACTTTCAAGAGCCACCCTTAAACAGAAAGCTTGTTTGCATTCCTTGCAGGATAAAAAAAAAAAAAAAAAAAGAGAAAAAGAAAAAGAAAAATCAGTATGATAAAAAAAATATATTATATTTTCTAATTTTTTGGGGAATTTCATTTTCGGTTTCTTGGACTTTTCCAAGTCTTTTTCTAGGGGGGTGCCTGTACCCAGTCAAAGGTTTTCGCTTCTTTACTAATGCCTTGGCTCTATATGATCGTACATGTGCCAAGCTATCAGATTCCACCACGTAATAAAGTCAATATTGTTTTTATTTTAAAAATATTTGGTTCAAGTTTGACTCATGGCATTGGGTGTAAATAACACGCTCACGGTACTCCATTTTGAATGCCGCGTTGGACTAAAACTATTCTTTAATGTGGTTAAAATGGCGCCAATTTAACGGTTAAATGACTTCCCTTCCCTTCCTTTCCCTTCCCACTTGTTTGGACACGCCAATACCTAAACCGGGTTAAATTCTGTCAGCCTTAAATTTTGTTTTGTTTTATGTTTTAGTTTTTGTAAAGTTTTTTATTTTCATTTTTTAGGAAAATGTACAGCCTTAAAGTATATAATAAAATGATATAGAATAAAGATTTAGGGAAATTGTTAATAGATTTAGAAAAAAATGGACCTTATAAGCAAGTTTTGACAATATCAAATCTTTGTAAGCGTTTATTTACTTGTTCAGTATTACCTTTCTCATACTTTATTGGAATAATTACACCGGAGATATCTAAACTATATTGGATGTGACAAGTGAGTACTTAATTTTTTTTTTTTTTGCAAAAGTACCTAAACTGTACAACGTGTGGCACCGTTAATATCCATGCCCGAATCCGTCCAAATTCCTCCGTTATCAACACGTGAGGATCATGTGCAGGGATAAAATCTTGTAATTTTACCTTCCAAACACCTCAAAATCTTCAGGTTTCTTCAATTTTCTATCAAAATTATTCCAATGTCTGTCAAATATCAATTAGAAGTTTAAAATCTCAGCTTATAGACATTGGATGTGAAACTCAAAAAGCAAAAGATAGAAGATTGCATGATTAATTAGCAAAATGCTCATAGATGGCACAAAAGGGATCTCAAACCCGTGTATTATGTATTTTGAGTTGGATATGTAATTTCAGTGGATATTGCACCAAATTGATCCATAGGCTTCATCTGGAATAAAAAGACAAAGCCAACGGTATAATTTTTATCGAAAATGGTGGCCGAAATCATAAGATTCTGATGGGTCAAACATACGGGTCATGCAACCTAGTACAGTCAAACGGGTCGAACTGTGAACCCATCTCAAGGTTGGGGACAACTTGAAACGGCGTCGTTTTGATTAGTATAATTTTTTTTTTTTATATCAAAGCAATAAAACAGCGCCATTTTGGTATTCCAAAATGACGCCGTTTCAGGTCGTCCCTGACCTTGAGACGGGTTCGAGGTTCGACTCGTTTGACTGTACCGGGTCGTGCGACCCGAATGTTTGACCCCATCAGAATTTGATGATTTTGGCCACCATTTTCGGTAAAAATTATCCCGTTGGCTTTGTCTTTTCATTCCCAATGAAGCCCATGGATCAATTTGGTGCAATATCCACTGAAATTACATACCCAACTCAAAATACATAATACACGGGTTTGAGATCCTTTTTATGTCATTTATGAGCATTTTGCCAATTAATCATACAATCTTCTATCATTTTATTTTTGAGTTTCACATCCAGTGCCTATAGACTGAGATTTTAAACTTCTAATTGATATTTGACAGACATTGGAAGAATTTTGATGGAAAATTGAAGAAACTTGAAGATTTGGAGGTGTTTGGAGGGTGAAATTACAAGATTTATCCCTGCACATGATCCTTACGTACTGATAACGGAGGAATTTAGAC
This sequence comes from Ochetophila trinervis, assembly GCA_003254975.1. Lineage (NCBI taxonomy): Eukaryota > Viridiplantae > Streptophyta > Magnoliopsida > Rosales > Rhamnaceae > Ochetophila > Ochetophila trinervis. The sequence continues at coordinate 37,362 of QANX01005287.1, read as the reverse complement.
AGATTCAGGCATGGGTATTAACGGTGCCACACTTTGTACAGTTTGGGTACTGATTTACAAAAAAAAAAAGTTTAAGTACCCACTTGTTACACCCGATATAGTTTAGGTATCCCTGTTGTAATTATCTGTACTTTAGTTTGAAACTTTTTTTTTTTTAAGAAACATTATTTTGAACTTTAAATCACCAGAGTCTCAAAAGTATTTGATAAAAATGGAATACAATAAAGATTTTGAAAAACTGCAAGCATTTTGGAACATTTGGACCTCATAAGCTTTTTACTATTAGTATTTTTTTTTTATAATAAATACTTAAGCCAATGGCAGTTTTCACTGCCTAAAGGTAGATAAAAAACAATTATGTTATGTTATATGTGTCACTTTCAATCATCACATGCAATGTAAATTAAAAGATCTATAATCATATGCACCTCCACGCCTCCACACGATGACATGGAAGTAACAAAATGTAAATTCAATCATCACATGCAATGTAAATTAAAAAATCTATAATTATATGCACCTCCACACGATGACATGGAAGTAACAAAATGTAAATTTAAGGGGAGCTTATAATAATTTTTATTAACCGAATTTTGCTAGTTAAAAAAAATTATTAATATAAAAATAAAAATGCACTCAATTAGGAATATATGATGAACTTTATCTTATAATATCCATCTAACTACTATAATAAATATATTTAGAAAATAAAAACAAATTAAAAAAGAACCAAAAAATAAATAGAAAAACAATAAAACACTTAATAAGTTGCAATTTTTGATTCTTGGAAAGATCAAACTTATCAATTGTAAAATCCGAATTTATACCATCAATAATCTCTTTTTTAATATAGATAATTATGAAGTTTGCTAAAAATTCATTATTTATTTTATTGCGAAAAAATGTTTTTATAAGTTTCATTCATGATAAAACTCATTTTGTTGTTGTTATGTAAATTGAAAGAGTCAACACAAGACAAATCAATCTATCAATCAAGAAATAATGTGTTTAATTTTTATTTCAACCAACAATTGACACAAACGAGAAAGAGAAATAATATTCTGAAATTGTAAATTGTTGATTACATCGTACTAGTAATTATCTAATTGTCTCATCACATTTTATATGTAATTCTCAGTAAAAAAATCTTGAAAATATTGTTTTTCAGCTATAATACAAATAGAATTTATAGAGAATAATTTAAACTCACAAATAGAATTTAATGCATGTTTAAAGGTGAAGAGTTTCATTGTTTTTTTTGTAAATCGATTATTCAACTTCATCAACTAAAATTGTTTACAACATTTAATATAGTAAAATAATAGTAATTTTCTATTGTAATATTATTTTTCTATTGGTAAGAACATTTTGTACTTTCTATATAGTGATCATTAAGATTAGACACATTAATGTCATAATGTTTACAAAATAATTTTTTTTTTGGGAGGCTGAGATGGAGAAGTAAACTAATAATATTTTTTATTTTTTGTAGGCTTTAGCCCACGTTTGTCCTATGGATGTTACTTCCCTACATAATGATAAAATAAAAAATGTATGTTTTACATAAATACTATTATATAGCTGATGATAAGTGATTTATAATACTATATTATCTATGTGAGAGTTGCATATAAGTTTTTCTTTTCTCCGCCAAAAAAAATTGTGGAGAATATTAATTAATGAATGCTCACATGCTTGTTGCATTGGACATCATTTTATATCTTCCTTTACATTTGAGCCTTACTATGTGGCTAAAACAATCGTTAGAAATATTTTTTATCTTGCAGGCAATTAAATATTTGAAGGTAGAATTAATATGATCATCAAAAGCCTTGAAATGCTGACATGGTTTAAAATGGCTTTTCTCTTGCAGGAAAAGGTACTGTAAAATTCAATCACACGTCGTTATTGAAAAAGAATCAATGTATTTATTAAACTGCTGAATCAGGTTGAAAATATGGACATTAAGTAGTGTATAATTAACAATTTTAATTAATCCATCCAGTACGGATAATCTTCCCATATACACTGTCAAAGATCATATCTAATATAAAATCATATGTTCAGGAGAAAGAAAGAACATAAAATGAAAAAAAAAAAAAAAAAAAAAGGAAAAAAAAGTTCCATGAAAGGGATTTTGAGTCTCTGACTTTTGTAATCACATAAGTTTAAAGGGATGTCAGTATCACTGACTCACTGAATTCTATTTTTTCTCTTTAACGAAATTGAAAGGAAAAGTATACCAACATGGGGCTGGTTTAAGATATTGGTAGAAGGAAATAAAGGGCGCGCAAGTGGGTAATCCAAGAGAAAATTTTTAATGGCACGGTACATAGAACGTTTTTTGTACATTCATTTATAAGAATCTATTTGTATGTGAGAAGGCGTTTTATATGTTTTTTTACTAAAAAAAGAAAAGGCGTTTTATATGTCCATTCCATTGAAGAATTTTTTTATGCTGAACGAGCAAATTAATAACACAGCTTTTCTATAAATAACAGCTTTTCTATGTCGCCCTATGACTTCGCTGCGACAGCTAATTAAGTTAGTAATATTATAGTATCAAATATCAATCACAGATGGATGTATAAAATATGGTTTAACTGACTTATAACATGTTCTTGTATTTAAAGCCTCCTTTTGTTTATATATATACACCAGTATGGACCAATTAATGATGTTTCCTATTACAATGATTGATAATAGGTAGATACATGGAATACAAGCTCCCCATCAATCAAGAGTCAATGCAAAATTTATGAAATCTGTCTCTAATGGTTTTTAAAGAGAATAGTTTTGGTCAACGTTTGTTTCATGAATTAAGTACGAGGTTTGCTATAGAATCTTGCAGGGGAAGAAAATGGTTGGATTGGTGAAGAAAATAGCCAACTTGTTCTTATTTTAAAGTTCCATCAATATATGTGATGAATCAGTTTGAGCATTTATGAGAAACCAGCATATTTTCAGCAAAAGTAAATCTCGGAAAGTTCACCATGGAAACTGAAAACTAAGTAAGAAAATACATAGTTGATGTATATTATGGAGAATCTAAATTAAACCCAAGAACAAGTAATTAATCTTTCACCAAAAAAAAGAAAAAAAAAAAAAGAACAAGTAATTAATCTACAGAGAAATTTTGATAATTCCCAGATGATCATTACGCAGCTGCCTTTAGTATATGTTTATACATTTCCATGAAACCAAGCACACATAAGCATAAACCAAATATATATACAAGTATATAATAAATAGAACAGAATAAAGACTTTACAAGAGGAGGGTTGGAGAGGCAGAACAAGCTTTGTAGCTTAATGCATGAGTTGCCTCGGCAGAGTTGCTTCTTGGCCAAAAAAAGAGAAAACCTTATAATAATTTGCAAAGAAGCATACAAGAGTGATATTGATTCGGCTCGTCGTCTCTCTCAAACCTTAAATTTGTGCCAATAATGGTAGAGGGATGAGCCGGATCAATATCACGCCATGTCATGTTTCTGCAGAATGGCTTATCTCTGTGAGCTTAATTTGCTGTGAGAAACAGAGAAATTAATATGACTTTGCTTTGGTGATTTGGAGAGTTGGGGGTTTGTTCTCTATATATATATAGAAAGTGCTAATTAACCAAGAGGGGTTTGTGTTGTCTATATAATCAAGGACTAAGGACTTAGGATAAGGAAAGAACATTTTATCATGAAATTTGTCATCTAGATTTTGGAATCCCACTAGCTGTCTCTTTTAATATTTTGCTTATAAATTAAAATCTCCATATTTGTTTAATGGAGGATTAATTCTACTCTTCCTTCTCCACCCACGTGAACTATTTACCACATCACCAATGAGGTGGAGTGCACATGTCACCACCTTGAATGATTATTAGTGAGATTATCATCTCCTATATTTCCGCTGTGCTATTAATCGTTTATATGGAAGAATTCAAAATGATTATACGAGAGAAAAAAGTTACTTTTACTACTAATCTACCTTAATTACATGATCAAGGGAAAAAAATATCATAATTTAATTTGTAAAAAACCATATTCCTTTTTATTATTTATCTTCCTTTTCAATGTCTAACCTCAACCAACTGAAAATATACTATGCGAAGATGATGATGCCATACACACACACAAAAGACGTATCAACAGTAAATATAGGTACTATATATATATATACATATTCTTTTTTCTTATGTATAAGTGAATCCAATAACTAATGTGAGTATTTGAATCATGCATGCTAGCTAGTTAGAAATTACATAAAAACAATGATAACATATTTATTAGTTTTTGTTATTTTGTCAAAAAAAGAAAAAGAAAAAAAAGTGTGCTCTTTTCATCACTTAATTAGCAATATACGAAAAAGATGCTAATCTCTTAAAGGGAAAAAAAATAAAAACCCGCAATCTTTAGCTTGAGTTGGAGGAAATCTTTGGTATTTTAGAGTACTAAATCTTTTAAACACAATCATGCAAATTTCAGAAGCCTATATGATTGTGTTTATTAGACAAAAACAGTACGTAAAGTTGATATTGAAATTAATAAATTGTTTGTTGGAGTTAATGGCACGCATGAACCTTCAATCCCCTTGAATATCAAATTACAGGATAAATCTAGGCCATTAGATAACGGAATCTTTCTTTATTTCTTTCTTTTTATTTTTTATTTTATCTAGAAAATAATTCAAAGGGTACTACTCTTTTATCTTTACTTTTGTTTGTGTTCTCTGAATTTAACAATATGGATTTGATTTACCTGTAACAAATCCGTGATACATATAGGCATTAACAAAGGGGTTCAGTCAAAAGGTATAATTAACTTTAATTATTTAAGGAGATGAGCTATCTATAGTTGTACAATAAAAAAAAATTTATTTTTATCATACATTATATATAGTTATCCTTATAGTTTAACATATATATACACCCCACTGAAAATCGCCTCCTTATTTTCAATTAAGCACGTGATCTAATTATCAAAGGAGAGTTTCTAAAACTGGTAGGACGATGCTCGCTTTTTGATTTTTTGTGGTCTGAAAAAAATGCTTTCTACTACTTTGGATTTTAGGCAAATTGTGGAATTCAATTCTAATGGGGAAGAGATCAAAAGAAAAATTCTAATGGGGAAGAGTACTATAGATTCTTATATTGAAGAGACATTGTCCTTATTACGAAGTATTTTAGTTCTCTAAATAAAGTTAAAGCTAATTCACCCACACCAAACAATAAAATATTTATGCTATTTTTTATTATATTACTTCTTCTTTTTTTTTTTTTTATGAATTTTATTATATTGCTTCTTTGTTTAAAGAGATTGGGAATATAATTAAACATACTTACTTCGAACATGTGGTCCTCCTTGTCAAATTCAAGAACCACACAAATGTTGTCCATGTATATCTAGACATTATTATTTATAGTTATACATATTTGATTTTATAAGAACCATCTTCAAATTTATGATTGGAGTGGCGGCAACATGATAAATAGTAGAAAAATACTATTCGTTGACAAATTAGAGATCTATGCGATAATATAAATAATTCAAATTAAATAGTTTATTTTTTATTAAAATTTAATATTTAAAAATAAAATATTTTTAATTAAAATTTATCATAAAAGTTTAGATCCCAATGACAAATAACAAAATTTTTAATAGTAAAAATTGATACGAATTCAATTATAATTTAAAATTTAAAATCATAACTTCATATGTCTTATGTCCTTCGTTGTGAACTTAAAAATAATTTTTATGACAATAATTCTGTCTTTATGCATATATAGGTAGTGTGATTGTCATATCCATATCGAATGTTTGGTGATTTGTCTGCTTGGTTATGAAATCTGGTCTCCACTTTTTTTTCGCCTCTCAACTTATAATATTGTCCTCTAAAGCATGGTTAACGATATCCAAAGCTATTATCTCTCAAAATAGGGGAAAAATTATATATCAAAAGAAAACTATTGGGATGGGTATTACAATGATCAATATTTACCTTGCCTTATCGTCTCTGGTCATGCCTAAAAAATGACTGAAAAATGACAGAAAAAAAAACTACATCTTTGTACCGCTCAAACAAGAAAAACAAGCTAAAATGATGTTGGACTCGACTTCATGGGGTTCGAAATAAAGGGAAGCTCCACGGCCTGAAACTCACCGGATTTCGACGTTTGAAATAAAATGTGTTGGCTTGATTTTCATTGGTTTGCCGACGAAAATAGAGGTTTGAAGGCAAGAGGTTCACGTGGAGATGTAGAGAAAGACCTCGACTATCTTGTGGGTCGGCTCGCCAGTGCGGAAAATAGATGATTCTGACGTGGAGTAATGCTTTGCTTGGTGACAGCAGGTCGTGAGGAAAAAGTGATGCTGATGGGTTGTTTTAACATTTACTTTTTATTATTATTGGGTTTTAACATTTATTTAAATACAAAATTGAATATATTAATAAAATAAAAATAAAGAAAATTATATTACTACTTGAACATTTTATAAAGCAATAATAAAATATATAAATATAAAATAATTTAATAAATTAAATATGATCCATCATTATTAAATATAACAATATTAAATATATCAAATGATGTTTTATCTAATATAATTTCTATCATTATTATCAAATCAAATTTAATTTTACTTCTAAATGCAGTCATAGACTCCTCTTATAAAAATATATTTATAGAAAAAAAAAGTAAATTCAGAATGACATTTCTTTCTCCAATATATGTCAGTAATATTGTTTAATCTGACCCCTTTGGAATTGGATGGTGCAACTGCAAACCAACATTATTCACCCAAAAAAAAAAAAAAAAACTGCAAACCAACATTTCTTCATTTGAAAGCCAATTACTCTTCTTTCTTACTTCTGTTCCATGAATGGAGATTTACCAATAAAGTTTTGGTGCACTTAATCATTTTTATTTTTATTTCTTTTATCAAACACTATATGTTAATGCATATATGGATATATATATATAATTTTATTATAAAACGCATCTGTTGGAGAGTTTATAGAGTCCAACATATATATATATTTTGATTTTTTTTAATATTTTTAAATTCTTTTTTATTAAATAAATTTTAAAAATCTATCCAAAAAATAAAAAATAACATAAAAATATGACTAAAATACTAAAATATATCTGATTGTTATATTTTGTATAACATTTTATTTTTGCTTTTTTAATCCAATAGTTCTAAATGGTATAAAATCAAAATTTAAAAATAAAAATAAATGAATAATAAAAAAATAAAAAAAAAAATTTTGTTGAAGAGCTTATAAAACGTAACTTGTAAATTTCGTAGTAAATTCCATATATATATATATATAAGTTTTTTCAAGTCCTAGACTTTCTAGATTTTTTTATTTTTTTATTTTCATTCGAAATACATATTTACGGTTTGCAAAATCTGCTGTTTACATTTACAACAAATAAATACTCTTGTCGGATTAAAAAAATTCAGAAAGTTCATGAGAAAGAATATATATATATATATATATATATATATATATTTTTTGTTGTTGTTGTTGCTGTCGAATTGGGGAATTTATACAAAATTCTCAACCCTCACAATATTCTAGTGAATGCCGGTGAATCATTGTTGGAAATTATATGCCCAGTTGAGTGTAGACACTTGCAGAGATTGGTGAAGGAGAATCTGGGATGATATTGGGGGGTAGTTGACTTATTAGCAGCAACAACTTTTTGGTGCAGAATTATTGGGAATCAAATTTCTTAGCTGAGAGTTACATTTCATGCTCATTAATTATCATTGAACCATACATTTTTTTTTTCTTTCCATATCATTACTCTGGAATCATCATCATCATCTTCTGATATACTGATTTCCAACCAATGTAAAAAAGAGGAAAGTGACTAAGTGAGTGTGTATATATGACATTACGGTGCATACAGAACTGCCCGTTGTAAAACGGCCCAAACATATAGATAAACCAATCATCCTTTATGGGCTGGCCTAAATCGATTAATTAATTAATTAGTTAATTGAATAATTAAAAAATAATGGTTGTCTGCCCCGAAAGCAATATGCGCCCTCAAAGTCTCAACACAGAGATCAAAATCAAATGCTGGTGCAGCTTTCAAAGCTTCATAATAATAGGGTTTTAGATCTTGGGAGGTGAGAAAAACACTCTGAAACTATAATTTGGTTATGGATGAAACAGTACGGCCACTACTTTACGAGACGCGTCGTCACGTTTCTCGCCCTTATACTCCCAATTATCCTCCTCGACAGGTTCCTCATTCAAATTCGCATTTCCTTCATCCTCAAGAATTTGTAACTTTCTGTTAATTTATCATTTTAGTTCTTTTTTTTTAATACTTTCTACTGATTTCAGGCAAATGAAGGTGCTAAAGGCAGCATTCGGTCGCTGCTTTCAGTTCGAGGTATATCCAATTTCTTTCTCAGTGTAATTGTGTAATTTTTATGAACTGCGAAAGAAGCTTTTTTTTTTTTTTTCGTGTAATATAAATATTTGAAGTATTGTTGACGATCAATTGTGATCAAACTAGTGGAGCTCTGAATAGTTGGAGTTTAAGAATTTGATGTGGATTTTAAACGACGCAATTTGAATGAATTTCTTCTGGTATCCTTTCATATTCTTCTCGGATTGTTTATTTAGATTCAAAACTTAGAGTTTGCGTAATGCTGCTTTTGGGACTTTTTATTTTTTTATCTTTTCTGCCTCTCAAATATGAGTTTCTTGATTATGTTATTGATTGAGATCGTTTTTTTTTTTAATGGATCACAAATTCCATTTTCTGCATGCTTTTGATGACTGGTTGTTCCATGAAGGTCTGAGTCAGCTGAAAGAGAAATTGACAGAATACAAGCAACCAAAAAAGTTGAAGAAATTAACATCCTTATTTGTCTCTCCAAGAGGCGAGCGTGTGGCTGTGGCTGCTGGAAATTATATAACAATTTTGCAGAAGGAGGATGACTATACTGTGCCATGTGGCATTTTTACTAGTAAGATTTACTGGATGATTATTACATCTAATATTTTAAGTTGTATCGCTTACAAATGCTATAAATAGAATTAGAATCACTTTTTCCTCCCAAGTTGAAAACTTGCTATGTAAGCCTGGCTGGCTACTGTTGCTTTTGGAATGCTTAAAAGAATATGATTATTTGCCTCTTTCGTAGGAAGCTCATACAATGCATTGAAGGCCTAATAAAATGTAAAATCATTGTTATCAAAGATCTCCATGGTCTTTTTTACCAGACGTATAATATCAGAAACTTTAGTTAGGTCTAGTGAATACCTTCATCTGGCACTTTATGTTTACTGATCCTACTTAACCTTTAAGAATTAGATTAGAGTGAGAAAATGTACAACTGAATTGCTGAATAAGAAATGGAACACTTAGGACAAGAACAGCAAGGGGATCATCCTTTTAATGTACATACATCAACTTTTATATAGGCTAGGGTAATTTCAATTTGACATGGGTTTGTGGACACGTGTTGATTGACTTTGATGGTAGAGTTTTAAAATATGTGCTTTGTTTATTAGAAACTTTGCTACTGAGATTTGTAGTTGGCGTTATCTTTAATTAAAAAATTATAATCCGTAACATCAATCAGGTAGCAGCCTTGTTACATTTACGACTGGAGCTTGGTCAGAGAGTCATGATATTCTTGGAGTTGCTGATGACACAGATACAATATATTTTATTAAAGCAAATGGTGAAGAGATAACCAGGATTATGAGGAGTCATTTAAAAGTCTCTTGTCCGATTATAAACCTAATTGCAGAAGATGATACTGATGTACAGAGATCTTGCTTGTAAGTGTGTTATTTTTTCCTATCTAGCATCTGTTTGACTTGTGAATAGAGAAATATTTATGAAGAGCAGCTTCTTGTCTATCTTGAGTTTGTTGTTGGAAGGTCTGTGCTGTAGCTGAGTTGCAAGTACAACAGAAAGTTGACATGAATATGGTACTTGTCTAACTTAAGTTTGTTCCAGGTGTAGCTTCGGTATTTTTACATCAGATGGTTCCCTTAAGCAAATTGAGATCAGTCAGGACCCAAATGCCTCTATCAGTTCCGCATGCACCTCACGTAATGGCTTGACTCTAAAAGGGCAGTTTCCTCACAATATTTTCTGTGTCGACTATCATCCGGAATCATTTTTGATTGTTGGTGTTAGTGATTCTGTCAGTATCCCTATAACCTCTGGTGGAAACTGTGGTATCTCTTCTACCTTTGTTCACCATTTTGTTCTTATGGTGCTCTATGCTTGAATATCTTGGTTTATTCAAACTCTTATGTAGTTGTATAACTTGTATAATTTGTACCATTTGTTACAATTTAATTTTTTCTTCCACCTATGTCAGAAATCCTTTATAATTTGACATTTTAAATTTAGCATATGATTCTGCTGGTTTGTATTGCATCCTTCATAGTTTGTTAAATATCTTGGTAGTCATGTACCACTGTTTTAAATGGGCATTTGAAATTTGTGAATATCAGCAATTTTTGTTTAGGACTTGCTTAAGTCGTAGTCACTTCCACTCTTGTAAAAAGATGAGATTTTGCTACGATTATTCGATTGCTTATTTTTAAGTATAAAAGGCTATATAATTAATCAGTTGTTTTTTTTTTTTTTCCCCTTTGTATTAATTATTTATTTATATCTCTTCCAGGATCTTATAATCTTTCTCTTTGGCGTAGAAGTAAGATCATGGATTTAGAGCATTTGTTCTCTATTCAGTTTGAGGGTGTATATTCCAAACCTAAAGGCTATAGAGGTTTTCTAGCATATCCAAAGGTGCTAATTTCACCGCAAGCCAAATTCATTGCTACTTTGGATATAATGGGATGCTTGCACATTTTTAGGCTAGATAAAGAATTCTTCTCATTATCAAGTTTTACTAGCAAAGAGAGACTTGGCTCACAGGTTACCAATAATTTTTCAAATGGAGGGAGGGAAGTCCTAAGTGATATTTTGGATTTTACATGGTGGTCTGATCATGTTCTAACTATTGCAAAAAGGACTGGCATTCTAACCATGCTTGACATCCTTGATGGTTCAAAACTTCAGGAAAATGATCCTGTATATTCTATGGCTGTTTTAGAAAGAATGCAGCAGTTTCAAGGAAAATTATTTATTTTGGAGTGTATATCATCTGGGAAGAGAGAGAACCTATCTAATGATAAAGGAACTGATGATTCACACTGTATAAAGCAGATAACTGATGACAAATTTGTCCAATTTGATATTTCTAGGCTGAGCTGGAGTTTGATATCATTTTCTGAGAGATCGATCCATGAAATGTATAGTATTCTAATTAGCAATAAAAATTATCAGGCTGCCCTGGATTTTGCTGATTGTCATGGGTTGGATAAAGATGAAGTCATTAAATCACAGTGGTTGCAATCGACCCGAGGAATAAATGAAATAAGTTTGTTTTTATCAAAAATTAAGGATCAAGGTTTTATACTCAACGAATGTGTAGACAAAGTTGGACCAACAGAAGATGCTGTGAAGGCTCTGTTTGAAATTGGGCTGCGCCTAACTAACCATTATAGGTTTTCTGAACAAGAAGATTATGAATGTAGCCAAATTTGGGATTTCCGATTGGCAAGACTTCAGTTATTGCAATTCAGAGACAGATTGGAGACATATATTGGCATAAACATGGGCAGGTTAGATCTTTTCAAGAACTCATTATATTTTGGAATCTAGAATCTATATTATTTCCAAAGTGGTGAAATTTCTGCTGCAATGCATCGATCTCCACTTGTGTTTGGCAAGATTGGCTGTAGCTTGCAGTTATTGAGGATAAGAATATAATGTCGAAATTTAGTTCCATTTAGTCATATTTTTGCACTGTTTCTCATATGCTAAGAGGTTCACTCTGGATAGGTAATTGTTTCTTCACAACTCAAACCTGTTCAGCAATTACATCTGAGTTCATTTAGTTGTAGAATAAGGATGACATGGATAAGGCATTATATATATGTCATATAGTTGTATCTCTTTATGGCTATTCATATTAATTGCCAAAAAGAAAAAGAAAAAGAAAATAAATAAATAAAGAAGAGAGATGAAAACTGTTTTTATAGGTGAGAAGTTTCTGAATCATTTGTCATCTTCTCTAAATCTTGATGTTCATTGAAATTGATTAAATATTTCCCTTTATCTTTACTGCCAAGTTCAGATTATTGTGTATCTTTGATAATTAACATATACTATAACATTCATTTTCTAGTTCATTCAATGAACTTTTTTTTACAGTTAGGGTATTAGTTGTTTATGTATAATTTCATTATTGTTACTTTGAAACTTTCCGTTCTCCTAATGTTGCTATCACTCTTTTAATATTTAGCAATAACCAACTATTGGCTAAAACTTTGAGTTTTGTACCATTCCTGCATTTCTTCATACTTATTAACTGTTAATAATGTAGTTTTTTTGCAGATTTTCTGTGCAGGAGTATACCAAATTTCGTGTTATGCCTATCAATGAAGCTGCTGTAAAACTTGCTGAAAGTGGAAAAGTTGGAGCCTTAAACCTCCTTTTCAAGCGGCATCCTTATTCGCTGGCTTCTTTTATTTTGGAGATTTTAGCTGCTATCCCTGAAACACTTCCTGTACAAACATATGGGCAGCTTCTTCCTGGGAGATCTCCTCCTGTGAATACAGCTGTGAGGAAGGAAGATTGGGTTGAATGTGACAAGATGGTAACCTTTATTAATAGCTTACCTAAAGATCATGAGGTTGGTATCCAAATGAAGACTGAACCAATTGTCAAACAATGCCTAGGATCTGTTTGGCCATCAATTAATGAACTTTTAACATGGTACAAGAATAGAGCTAGAGATATTGATAATTTAAGTGGGCAGCTAGATAATTGCCTTTCCTTGCTTGATTTTGCTAATCGCAAAGGCATCTCTGAGTTGCAGCAGTTCCGTGAGGATATCTTGTACCTACATCAACTTATATATTCTGATGACAGTGATGGTGAAATAGTTTTGAGTCTTGTTACATGGGAACAATTATCTGACTATGACAAATTTAGAATGATGCTCAAGGGAGTTAAAGAAGAAAATGTTGTTGACAGACTTCGTGATAAAGCTCTTCCATTTATGCGGAATAGGTTTCATTATACGATCTCAGCCTCTCGAGATCAGGTAACAGAGGACGATCTTACTTCAAATTGTAATGAGGCTGACTCATTTCTGGTTAGATGGCTGAAAGAAACTGCTTCAGAGAATAAATTGGATATTTGCTTATTGGTAATAGACGAGGGATGCAGAGACATTCAAAACAACAGTCTTTTCAAGGATGAAGTCGAAGCTATAGATTGTTCTCTGTGTTGCCTTTATTTGTGCACAGTAACGGATAAGTGGAGTACCATGGCAGCCATACTGTCAAAGCTTCCACAAATGCAAGGTATTAAACTGATAAGCACAGATACAGAACTTGATGAATAAGATTCTCTTATCTGCTATTTTTTAATAACTTGATTTCTTTTATTATTTTTATGATTTTATTTTTCTTCTGCCTTCTTGTACATTGAATTCATGTTAGATTGTCAACCAGTCTATTGAAGTACAGGCAAAATGCACTTCAACTTGGATCAGTTCAAATTATTCTTTGTACTCTTAAGTTGAGATGGACATGTTAATGTCTTTCTGTGTGTGTTCTTATTCCATTTCCCTGTATGTATGACTGATTTTGTTACCTTTGAAACTTTCTCTTTCTCACCCATCTTGAATCTTGAGCATAACAGAAAATTTCTGACTGTACAGGTAGTAAAATATCACATGAGGGCCTGGAGAAAAGACTGAAACTGGCAGAAGGCCATGTTGAAGTAGGGAGGATTCTGGCTTTTTACCAGGTTGGTCTATTTTAGGAAGAGAATGCTTGTGCACCTTGGTATCTTATGCGAACATAAAAAAATTGTTAGCGTTGGAGACACATACTCTTTCTTTGACAAGATATGAAATTAATCAATTAGACACATACTATTTCTTTGATTTTGTGGACTTAAAGATGAATTAAACTTTCTTGGACATTACCCTGGTGTTTATAATACGAGTTTGACTGTATTAGCTTGGGATTTACTTTTGAGTGATTTCCTGGTATGAGTAAGCTACTTGTTTAATGTGACTGACAGTTGCAATACTACATTTCCTATGGTTGATGTTTTTGCATATAATTGATTGGAATTCTTTTGTACAGGTCCCAAAACCAATGAATTTTTTCCTTGAGTCTCATGAAGATGGAAAAGGTGTAAAGCAAATTCTTCGCCTTATACTTTCAAAATTTATACGCCGACAACCTGGTCGATCAGATAATGATTGGGCAAACATGTGGCGTGATATGCAGTGCATCAGGGACAAAGCATTTCCTTTTCTTGATCCAGAGTATATGCTAATGGAATTTTGCAGGGGATTGCTCAAAGCAGGGAAATTTTCTCTTGCTAGGAATTATTTAAAGGGTACGCATTCAGTTACTTTGGCATCAGAGAAGGCTGAAAATCTCGTTATTCAAGCTGCAAGAGAGTACTTTTTCTCTGCTTCAAGTCTTTCTTGCCCTGAAGTAAGCATGACACTGGATTATATTCTATGATTGATGATGTTGTTCAAATGTTGGTTAATACACTGAACGTATGACTTAACCTGTCTGACTCATGCCACTTATATTGTATATGTGTCATGCAGATTGTATCTGTGTGACATAACATCATTTGTCAATCTTCTATCATAATGTTAATTGTGATAAATTAGTTCAAGACTTGCAATATTTAGTGCATGTTATGCGTCCAATTGGGCATGAGATATTGCTAACAGTTATTAGTTACATAAGCTTATGAACAAAATACCTAACTACTGCTATTTTCATCTGCATCATCTTCAATGGCATTCAACTGGCTGCATAAACTAATAATTTTGCACTTAGTTCAATGTAGACCCATTTCAATAGCTAGACCTAGTTAGCTAATTTATATATTTGAAAGTAAATTTGTTAGTTTATTATCATCATACTTTAAACCTATTGACTGCATGGCTGCGATTTGTTTCAGATCTGGAAGGCTAAGGAGTGCTTGAATTTATTTTCAAGCAGCAGAAATGTGAAAGCAGAGTCTGATATTATTGATGTAGTTACAGTTAAACTTCCCAATTTAGGTGTGACACTTCTGCCTTTGCAATTCAGACAAATAAAAGATCCAATGGAGATCATTAAAATGGCAATCAAAAGTCAAAGTGGAGTATATTTACATGTTGATGAACTTATTGAGATTGCCAGACTTCTTGGGTTGAACTCTCTAGAGGATGTATCAGCTGTTCAGGAATCTATTGCTAGAGAAGCAGCTGTTGCTGGTGATCTGCATTTGGCACTTGAACTCTGCCTTGTTTTGGCCAAGAAAGGGCATGGTCCAGTTTGGGATTTATGTGCTGCCATAGCAAGAGGTCCTGCACTTGACAATATGGATATTAATACTCGAAAGCAGCTACTAGGTTTTGCTTTGAGCCATTGTGATGAGGAATCCATTAGTGAATTGCTGCATGCTTGGAAGGATCTAGATATGCAAGGTCAATGTGAGACATTAACAATGTTGACAGGGTTAAATTCCCCAGACTTCTCAATTCAAGGTTCCTCAATTATCTCGCATTCAGTTTGTGGAATTCAAGATTTAGCCGACCTAAATGATTGCTTTGATGTGGTTGAAGGAGCTTGCACTGATGATCAGGAAGTACATATCAGTAATGTAAGAAAAGTTATTTCTGTTGTTGCTAAAAACTTTCCAATTGAGAATGGAAGCACTTGGGAATCAATTTTGATAGACAATGGAAAAATTTTGTCTTTTGCTGCTTTACAACTTCCATGGTTACTTGAACTAAGTAGAAAAGCTGAATTCAGTAAAAAGTTGATTCCAGGAAAGCAATATGCAAATGTAAGAACACAGGCTGTATTGACTATTCTGTCCTGGTTGGCAAGAAATGGTTTTGCTCCCAAAGACAATTTGATAGCCTCTCTAGCAAAATCAGTTATTGAACCACCTGTCACTGAAGAAGAAGACATAATTGGCTGCTCCTTTCTGTTGAATTTGGTGGATGCCTTTAATGGGGTTGAAGTTGTAGAAGAGCAGCTTAAAAGACGTAAGGATTACCAAGAAATTTATAGCATTATGAATGTGGGGATGGTATATTGTTTATTACACAACTCAGGAGTTCAATGTGAAGGTCCTGCCCAACGGAGGGAACTGCTTCTGAGGAAGTTTAAGGAAAAACACACACCACCTAGTACTGGTGATTGACTATATCTCTTTTCTTGACTTTAAGACTGCATACTTTTTAATTAAATAAATTGTCTACACTTCCTGCAATGCTTGGACTGCTGAATAGTTTGTCTTTTATTTCACAATTTGGAGATTGCCTTTTTCATTTTGTGTCATTATCTTATTTTTCTTGTTTCCAGACAAAATTGGAAAAATTGATGAGGTACAGTCTACATTCTGGAGAGACTGGAAATTGAAATTAGAAGAACAAAAGAATGTTGCAGATCATTCCCGAGCACTAGAGAAAATAATTCCTGGGATTGACACTGCACGCTTTCTGTCTGGGGATTCCAAATACATTGAGAGTGTTGTTGTCTCCTTAATTGAGTCATTAAAGTTGGAGAAGAAGCACATTTTGAAGGATGTTTTAAGATTAGCAGATACCTACGGCTTGAATAGAACAGAGGTAAGCATGTTTGAGCATATTATAGTGGACTATATAGTTAAACCTTATTGAAACTTAAGGTGTTTGTTTCCCTCTGTTACTTGCAGGTGCTAATACAGTATTTAAGTACTCTCCTTGTTTCGGAAGCCTGGACCAATGATGATATTATCCGTGAAATCTCAGAATTCAAAGGAGAGATAATGGGCTATGCTGTTGAGACCATCAAAAGTCTTTCCTTGATTGTCTACCCTGCTATTAATGGGTGCAACAAGTCGCGCCTTGCATACATATTTGGCCTGCTCTCTGATTGCTACTTGCAGCTGGAAGA
Organism: Ochetophila trinervis; assembly: GCA_003254975.1. Lineage (NCBI taxonomy): Eukaryota > Viridiplantae > Streptophyta > Magnoliopsida > Rosales > Rhamnaceae > Ochetophila > Ochetophila trinervis. The sequence goes on along the minus strand of QANX01005287.1, from coordinate 20,341 downwards.
AAGCAAGAAATCATTGCCAATGATACACCCAGATCAAGCACGTTTGTCTAATTTTGGATTTTCTCGATTTTACAAGGTTATTGAGCAAGAATGCAGAAGTGTTTCATTTTTAAAGAACCTTGACTTCAAAAACATTGCTGGATTAGGTGGTTTGAGCTTTGAGTGCATAAGTCATGAAATCTTTACGCACATTGATGAGAGTAGCTTGGAAGCATTGGCAAAGATGGTAGAAACCCTTGTTGGTATTTATAGTGACCCAGTGCCAGGTCTCATATCATGGCAGGATGTCTACAAACATTATGTCCTGAGAATGTTAGAGACTTTAGAGAGTAAAGCTAGAAATGAATTGGTCACTAAGAATCCCGAAAACGTTCAGAGCTTAATATGTCAACTCGAGCAAAGCTTTGGAATTTGCGGAAAGTATATCAGGCTCTTGGCACATTCAGATGCTCTAGACATTGTGAAGCGGTATTTCACAATAATAGTACCTCTTTATGGTTATCGTGACACTCTTCCTGATAACTCAACATGGCAGGACTGCCTTATAATCCTCTTAAACTTTTGGATGAGGTTAGCTGATGAAATGAAGGCAATCACATCCCAGGAGAGTGCAGGAGAAAATCTTGGGTTCAGTCCAGATTGCCTAGTAAGTTGTCTAAAGGTTTTCATGAGGCTGGTGGTGGAGGACATTATTTCACCAAGTCAGGGCTGGGGAACGGCTGTCAGTTATGCCAATTATGGGTTAATTGGTGATTCTGCTTTTGAGATTTTCATATTCTGCAGAGCTATAGTGTTTTCCGGTTGTGGGTTTGGAGCTGTTGCAGAAGTATTCTCTGAAGCTGTATCACAGTCTCCAACCGATCTCAGTTTGGCTGGTAAAACTGAAATCCAAAATCTTCCTCATTTATACCTAAATCTTTTGGAACCCATTTTACAAGACTTGGTGGTCGCTGAATCTCCAGAACACCAGAACTTATATCATTTACTGTCCTCTCTGAGTAAATTAGAAGGTGATTTGGAGGATATGAAGCTGGTCAGGCGACAAGTTTGGGAACGAATTTCCAAGTTCTCTGATAATCTGCAGCTGCCAGGTTCTGTTCGTGTTTATGCTCTAGAGCTTATGCAATTCCTGACAGGTACAAATAGCAAGGGTTTTTCTGCTGAGATTCAATCCAATCTCACACCGTGGGAAGGATGGGATGAGGTGCACTATACAAATGAAAAAAGTGAAACTACTGCCAATGAGGCGTTGACGGACCATAATGATACATCTGCTAGGCTTACAAGTACATTGGTTGCACTCAAGTCATCTCAGCTTGTGGCAACCATCATGCCCACCGTGGAAATCACCCCTGATGATCTCTTAAATTCAGAGACAGCAGCTTCTTGCTTTTTGAAGTTGTCCGGTGTCACCGAAACTGATTCACATATTGATGCTTTGTTAGCTATTTTGGGAGAGTGGGAAAGGCTTTTCATGGCAAAGCAGGATGAGAAAGTTTCTGCAGAAGCATCTGATGAAGGAAACGGTTGGAATGATGACAACTGGGATGAAGGTTGGGAAAGTTTCCAGGATGTAGAACCTCTCGAGGAAGAGAAGACTGGGAGCTTCCCTTCTGTTCACCCTCTACATGTTTGTTGGATGGAGATTTTCAAGAAACTTATAATGTTTTCTCGCTTTAAAGATGTGCTAGGATTAATTGATCAATCTAATGCAATATTGCTCAATGAAGAGGGTGCAAGGAGTTTGAGCCAAGTTTTACTCGAAAAAGATTGTTTTATGGCTTTAAAGTTGGTTCTTTTATTGCCATACGAGGCACTACAGCAGCAATGCTTGGTTTTTGTTGAAGACAAACTGAAACAAGGAGGATTCACAGGCGCAATTGGTCAGGACAACGAGTTGTTAATGCTGATATTTTCTTCTGGAATCATATCTAGTATCATCCTGAAATCTTCCTACGGTACCACTTTTTCCTTCATCTGCTATTTAGTTGGGAGCTTTTCTTACAAGTGTCAAGAAGCCCAATTATCCAGGCTTATGCACAAGGCTTCAGAAGAAGGTGATGACAATGAAAGGGACTTGCAGGTCTTTAGGAGGATCCTCTTCCCGTATTTTGTTTCCGAGCTTGTGAAGGCGGATCAGCAACTATTAGCAGGACTTATTGTTACAAAATTCATGCACACAAATGCATCGCTTAGTCTTGTAAATATTGCGGAGGCTAGTCTTGCTAGGTTCTTGGAGAGGCAGCTCCATGTATTAGAAAGCGATAAGTTGGTTCTTGATGAGATAAGTTCACGTCAAACGTTGAAGAATAACGTTTTACGTGTTAGAGGCAAACTGGAAACTCTCATTCAATCTGCATTGTCATTACTTTCTACCAATGTTGGATGAGAAAGAGAAGATTTTATTTCCTTTATTAATCATTGGAGTAGCAGTTGTATATAAAATGAGAGATTTGAGATTTTTATTTCTTTTAATAGTTCGAGTTTTTACACTGATCGTTAGATTCTTTTTCATTTGGGAACAAGAAATCAGGAGATGGAGAATTGGATAGGAATTTTTTTTTTCATGTATAAATAATGTAAGATAATTCCTTTTTGGGCCTGCTAATTACAAGCATTGATCCAATTTGTTATTTTTCTTCATTATTTTCTTAAATCAGATTTATTGTGCATAGAAAAAATAAAATAAATAGAAAACAGAAAATAAAAAAGGAAAACAAAAGTAGTGGAGTGAATGGAGACTTGTACAGAACAGGCAAAGCAACGGACAAATAGACACATTTAAAAGTAGGAAATGAATTCACAACAAAAAGAAAATAACATTAAATTTAATTTAATTCATTAAAATCAAAAGTTGATGTGTCAGGAATTTTTTTTTTTTTAAAAAAATCTTAGAATTTTCGTTTTCGTGTAAATGGAGAGATTACCAGTGGAATTCTGTCTCACGAATCAAAATGTTCTGTTTCTTAGATTATCAGTCACTCTCAATCAAACAAATTCTATCTTCCTCATTTTCTTATTTTTATTTAAAAATACAAGAAAAAATTGAATCTTTTTTTTGTATTGCATATTCAATTCTATGTGGGATCTAAATAAATGATTATATGAATGCTTTGAAGATTTATGAGGAACTTGTGGAGGATTTCATGTGGATTTTGATATGGTTTTTTGGATTGAATTGTGTATGGTTGCCAGGAAAATCAATAGGAAATTAAAGAAAATAGAAACGTAGGGTTAAAATGACAATTTTACCTTTAAAAATCATGGCATTTGTTCTGCATGTGACATTTAATGTGCAAAGATGACATCTCTGTTACATTTTGGGTGCTGGTGCTCGCTTTTATTAGTTTAGAGGACATTACTGCCTAATAAAATATGTCCGAAGGCAAAATACAATAACGCCAATAGTTGAAGAGGCATCGTTGCAATTAAGTAACCCTTACACTAGTAAAACTAACTGTTTGACTTTGATCAACGAAAATCGAATTTACTCTTTATAAAGTCAAATGAGTACTTTTTAAAAAGTTTAAATTTATAATATAACCAATTTTTAAAAGAAATAAATTTCCATTAATATTTTCAAAAACAACTCAACACCAAAAATATTGATAATTATTTATTTTTACTTTTTGAAAACAAATCTACAAAAGCTCAAATAACTTAACTAATTCACATAATAATATTTTATTGTAAAATAAAATTAATAGTATCCTTTAATTTTTTCGAAACCCAAAACAAGTTAGTTCACATAATAATATTAAGTAACAAAGTAAAACTTAAAAACAACTAACCATATAATATTTTTTTTGTATAATATATTTATTAATAAAATAATATTTCTGAGAAATAATTTGTCACTCATTGATGTGAGGATAAATAAGCTTTTACATATTGGGTAAAAATATCCCATAACACACACACACACACACATATATATATATATCATATACACAGTTTAAATTTATAGGATATATTTTATATTTATATATACAGTTTAAATTTATAGGGGCATGCACTGCAAAATATAATTTTATATGTGAAACATTTTTTAAATGCCAAAATAAAAATTGTTGTTAAATACTTATTATTGGTTAAAATTGATTTATTAGATATTTTAAACCATTCTAATTGATTTATCAATTATCCTAATATTTAATATTTTATAAAAAAAATATTTTGGTCAACATTACATACTAAACTTCCAACGCTTTAAATTTTAATTACTCTTTATTTAATTATTTAACATTCGAAATTTTTTTGTAGGAATAAAAAATGATATATTCGGTATTATCACAGATATCATAACATAAATCCTACATCACACTGCATAGAAGTGTTCCATGCAGCATTACAATATAGGACCATATAAGACAATAATGAAACATATTAAAACTTAACCAACAGTTTTGGTTCAAACAATTTCTTTCTACAAATTTAAAAAAAAAAAAAACAAAAACAATTTCTTTATACTAACCTACCACCTCAATGATTAACATTGAAAATTGTTGGAGCATTGATGATATTGCCAATTTTTTGTATTTTTATTCCACCTTCTTTCGACATATTTATCATTTTACCATGCCATTATAGGAAAGATAGAAGCTTTATATTTTCAAAATCTAAAGGAGCTATTCGTCATAACGCAATACCTCAGGAGTCATTAAGAGTAGTTTTCTCAATTTTTGTAGAAGAAAGTTGTTCAAACGATGATTAGGGAAAATATAAAATAAATGTCGATTGCATATATTAACGAAATAATGTTTGCTTATGGTATTTACGACTCCTAATTATTCAAAAATCCAACTGTCTCTGCAAATAAGGATAAAAATAGTATAATTAGAATTATGCATCTGCAGAATCAATAAAGATAAAAACTTTCCAAATTGCGTGTTGCATAAGGTAAAAGTAAAAAACTAAAAACCATAAACAAAATGCCTTAAGCTAATCATTAGTGCAGTTTTGACTTGCATCTTAATGAATAAAAATGTAAGCTATAAATGTTGTAGAAAAGAATTATGACACTGGCCACAAGAGCAGATTCTTCTTTCCCAGACTTAAATTGCTGAAACCAATGCACTACTGGACTGATTAATTTGGCAGCCAATTTTTTTTTTTTTTCCCAACTTTCTAGTGATCCTTCTTCTTCTCCCATTTTTTTGCTGGGCAGACCACTATTGTCTTATACATTGTCTTCACTGTTAAATAAACCCTTCTTCAAATACAGGAATTGCCGCAGTATATGGAATGAATCAGATGGTGGTTTTCAACCTCTAAAAAGAATCTGGTGGTTTGTCGGCTAAACCATAAATTAGATATTCAAAGGCTCTGCCTCAGAGTCCCTTTCCTTCATTGCCCAATCTTCCATCTCTGTAACAAAACCAGCATTGCTAAATATAAGCACCAAAAAAGATTATCCATTAAGACTAAGGTATCTGGTAATTTAGAAGGACTAGAGAGGAGACTGATTATAATCTTACTTGGCTTGTCTGCAAGCCCCAGGAGCCTCCTCTGTAAGAGACATGCCACCATGAGGAAAATCGAGCACATACCGAACATAAAAGTGATTGGGAACTCGTTGACCTTTAATTACAAAAAAATAAAAAAAAATCAACTAGTTAGCTATAAAGAAAGAATAAAGGGAAAGAAAGAAATTCAGACTTGTTTTTGTTTTTTTGGGATGGGATGATGGGATCATTGTTTCCAGTTCAACAATTCCCAGATGTCAACAAAGGGTGGAATTGTCCACCTTCGTGTCCAAATTAATGAACTCTACTTGGTTTCAGATCAACTTAAGGCACTTGACCTAGAAACTAAGAAAAGTCCATTTCAAGTTCAATTTAAGTAAAGCCCTCGACTTACATTGTAGAGCACAATGCAGACAAATATATTCAGAGGAATACGGAAGAAGTTCATGATGGTACTCCTGGCCTCCTCAGGAATGTATTGGGACCTCATCTTCATGATGGATGGCCAGAATATTCCGACACAAGCCTCAAAGGCACAGAAGCCAAAAAGCTGGAGACAACCTGAAAATGAGATGCCTCCACCTTTCACGCCGGAAGGTGCTACCAAGAACTGTTATGAGTAGGTGAAGTTAGAGAATAGCATTAGAACTGATAATTGAGGAAAGAAACCACGTATTGAATTCATAACATACATTGGTCAAAATGGGAAGTAGGAGAGAAGCAGAGGAGATTGCAAAAACAATCTGCATGTAGCTCTCTACTCTGGGCGATGAGCGGGCCATCAACCGAGATGCCAGGGAACTTCCCAACATTGAAGCCAACATGAATGTTGCGAAGATAAATCCATGTGGAATCTCCTCATCATTTGGGCTTAAAGCAGGAGTCCAGAGAAACACAAAGGTATACATGGAACCTTCAAACAGAGACTGTATTGCACCCAGAAGTGCAATTTTTTCGTCTGCAGCAAACAAAAGGTGATACAAAATAAGAGAAATGTAACCGATATATGAAAGGGAAAAACGAAACTAAGAAAAATTAAAATCTTTTCAAGAAAACAGATACTTTTATTTATTTTATTTTGTAAAAAGAAAACAGATAATTAGACCATGCTGAAAGGAAAAAAATAAATACCAATAAACAAAAACTTGGCCCATCAATGCAAACAAGATCTCCAAGAAAAAGAAAATCAATCAACCAAATAGATTATACTTGATAACGCCCAATTAATTTTCATATTTCAACCTATAAAATTATTGAGGATTGAAGAAAGAATTTACTTTTACATGCAACTAAACAGTTAGCAGAAAGCAGGGATTGAAACTAAATCCATCCAAAGCATGTGCCTTGTAAATGCAATCATCAAAGTCTACCATCAAGTATATGAGAAAATTGTCTAGAACAAAAGTATGCTTGTCTACAGTTCAAACCTTGGGACCTTACCAGAAGCGATGGCCACAGCAGCACCCCTGAATTGGGTAAGCAAGTCCTTGCTCTCTGAAGGATCCCCATAGTTCTCTGACCACGATGATAATATGACAGCCATGCCAATTGCAAGAAAGCACGCGGCAGCATCAAACGGTGCCACAGGCCCAAGAGCCAGTGAATCAACGAGTAGATTTCCAAACAAACCAGAGACAATAGCAACAAGGCCATTGCCAAGAAATATGGCTTTCGAGAATGTTATTGATAACCATTGTTGTTCGAAATTCCTCTGCATAGATTAATGAATTAATTACTATCATATCGAGGAAATGAATGAAACATTAAGGCGGCAAATTTTCAGTACACAATATTATCAGGTCGAAACAACTACCCCTTACCTTGTTGTGTTCTGCCACAAGCCAGGACTCAAATGATGAAAATAGAAGAGATGTGGCAATACCTCCCAAAACACGTCCCAGCATCAGAATTTTATATTGAGGAGAATGCTTGGTGACACAGCTTAGTATGTAAGTGATACAGTAAGTTACACATGCCCTCTTCCGACCTCTGAATTTGATGCATGAATTCAAATTTAAAATTCTATTATTTTACATAAAGAATGGGAAGTAATAACAAATTTAAAAAGGGCATATCTTACTGTTTATCCGCAAGAGATCCAACAATTGTTCCAAACAACATGGAGGAGCCAAAACCAGCAATAAAGAGATGTCCAATCTCACCTTTCCCATAGCCATACGTAGTGTATAGATAGTATACATAAGGACCCTGCAACCAGTCCCCCGCTGTTACCACACAAACATAAACACAAACGGTAATCAGATTTGTAGTTTAATTTTAAACAGAAATTTCAACGATGCCCAGAATAATTATTTTAAGGTCACAGCCAAATAAGCACATCGCAATCAGATCCAAAATGTGAATACTGAAAGGTTCACAAGACCCATTGACACATTATAGTTTCATGTACAGAACTATCATTTATACCACAACTGCATCCAGAAGAAAACAGAAATAGCGTCAAATCAATACAGTGGTAACTGGTTATAATAGCCCAAATCAGACCTACTCCATTAGCATTTTCGATTTTTCAAAAGCAAGTGAACTACTTTCAAATCAAATGCTTATCAAATCAACCCCTCCAAATCAAAAACTCCAAAAAAACAGACTTTGAACACAGATCCGTGTCCTCTTAATGCCACTGTATATATATATTACAAAATCCCAGATCAGATCCAAATTCATAAAACCAAGATACGTACATTAAGACATTCATATATAGAAAGACATAGCAAAGAGAAAATTGATGCGGGATCTAATGTGGGTCAGATCTAAGAGGGAAAAGAAAGGGTACCCATCATGAGAGAGTAAACTAGAAGGTAATTGTTCTTGAAGGAACTGAAAGCTGGTGAGGTATTGATTCGGTCTTTGTTGCTTTTGCTCAGCTCCATTGCCGCCACAACCACCCCTAACCCTCCAAAAACCAGGTAGTAAAACATCTCCATTGTTGCAAGAAACAATATGAAGAAGAAGATGAAGAAGAAACAGCTAATTGAGCTTCACAAAATTGAGTTTTCAAAGTCCCTGCAATTATATATATACACACCCCGAAGCAGAAGGAGAAGAAGAAGATGAGAGAGTCAGTTATCCTCTGTTTTGAAATCAACACGTAGCAAAGCGCGATTGTTATTTAAAGTGTTTGCACGTTTGACTTTCATAGGACTAAATTCTTGACGTACAACAGGAAGAAGCATAAAGGCGTAGGAAACAAATGGAAGTGAGCGTAGAAGATAGAAATCAATACGACGCGTTTTCAGAAATGGGTGATGTTTTAGAATAATTTAATCAGAAAATGTAAGTGACAGGTGGCGAGACGTCGGTTGTACGAATGGAGTATTTGTGGGTGTCGGTGGTTTTAGGAGTGATCTAAAGTATACAGTATTGTACTGTGGGGATGGGAATAGTGGACCCTACTCAATCAACTTGTCTGTACTGCACTGTTCCCACTTTGCCTATATCAATTTTTTTTTATATCAAATTTATTACAAAAAATTATATGCAATGAGGTGTATAATTTGTTTACCAAAAAAAAAAGAGTTGTATAATTTTATTAGTTTTTTTTTCTATGATTAAGAATATTATTAATTTATTAAATTTTATATTAGGATATTAAAAGTTTAATTCAAAAAATTGATATCCTTATAGCGTTGTTTGAGAAATTTTTTCCCATCAAAAACACCGAAGAGATTTTTGGTACTAGTGGTTGGTAGGATGATTCAAAAAGTCCAAAAGTTTAAACGGAACAAATGTCTAATTTATGATATTTATTAGGGATGTGAAAAAGAATTGACAAATCGATAATACTGATCGATCCAATCTAATTAAATTTGTCTAGATCAGTTATTTAGTGTTATTGGATTTGATCGGTTTAGTTTAGGTGCTAATTAAAATTAAAAACTGAAACAACCGATTCAAACTAAATCGATTACTTTATAATTTTTATAAAATATTTTTTATTGGTAGATTCACTATTTTATTGTGAATCTACATATATTCAATCATTTTTTAAATAAAATTTATAACATTATCTTTATTCTCTAATTTTCTCTTTTCCTGATCATTTTTTAAATAAACATAAAAAAAAATTATTTATTTATGTATTAGATTTTGAAAAAACTGTAATTTTTTAAACAAATGTTAAGCCCAACAAATTTTTTGTATAAAAAATAGCTTAAATGTCAAATTTCAAAGTAAAAAAGTTCAAAAATTAAATTTCAAAAAGTTCAAAAAAATTAAATAAGAGCCCAAACCAAACGATTAACTAAACCAATCCAATCCAATTACTAATTGGATTGGATTTGATAAATGAATTAGATCGGATCATATTGAAAAGAACAAAACTCATTACTAATTGGATTAGAATGACTATTTACAAAATAAATCAGTTTTGAACCGATGAATATTCTTTAATATTTGTGCGTATGATTATTTTTAATATTAAAATTGTAATATTAAAAAATAAATTTTAATAATAATTAATTAAACTGTCATTTACCATGTAAATTTTATTTTTTATAACAAAATTATTATTTATTGAATAATAATTTTAGATTCAAATCTCTACTTGATAAAAGAAAATTGATAATTATATAAATGATGTTATAGAATGTAAAATTTTGGATCGATTGTACTTTTAGTATAATGCACTTTGACCAAATTATATATTAAACATTCAAATTTAAAAATTTTCACATGAGGCCTTTAATTTTATGATTGGTTTTACATTAGTTTAATTTTGAAATTTATTCCCAAATTAAATAACAAAAAGTTTAAATTTTTTAATTTACAAAAAAGATGAAAAAAATATTGGTTAATTGATTAATGAAAAAAGATTAAATATTTTTTTTTAAATTTATAAATTTTATGTAAGTTGATTTGAAAATTAAATTAATGTGAAATAAATTATAAATTAAAAAAAATAATGTAAAACAATTTAAGCTTAAAGCTCAAAATACAACTTTACCAATATAATCAACCCTCAAATTTTAATATAGCGTCTTTTGTTTTTTTATTTATACGTACGTCTTATCAATTATCAAATGAATTGAATTGAATTGAATTGCTGGAGAAGATATTGAATTGAATTGAATTGCTGGAGAAGATACTTGACTTTTAATGAGGAGTACTCTTTTAATGGGACTTCTGTTTCTTTGATTGAGGCTAAGTTTTTAAAGTATAAGATTGTGAAATAATTAGTATTGAAAGATAGATTTGATGGTTTTTTGATATTAACTCTTCCAAATTTACTTTGGGATTGATAGTCTTATGACAATGGATAGAGAGCATATTTTCTGAATCTAACTATTTCTTTGGTAAAAAATATTTTCTGAATCTAACTATTAAATGAAACTGATCAATAAAATAATATGTTGTATTTAAAATAAGATTGGAGCTAGAGTCAATTTATTGGAAGGTAATATATCAATTCTTTAAAAGTGTTCTAGACCTTCGCAATTGAATGAAGCTTCTCAGACAAAGGGACATGCAAATTTAAAACTAATAAAATCATGATTCTCAAAGTCATGTATTAGGGGATTGTTTGGTACCTTGTATAGGGAAGTATAGTGAAGTATTATTTTGTTATACTGTGTTTAGTAAATACAACGTATTGTACTAAATAATACAATTTTACATTTTTAATACAAGTTTTGATGTATTAGTAATACACCAAAAATTGTATGTATTAAGTTATACAAGTTTGTGTGATTCTCTTTCTTTGGCCCTGCAGTATTTATTATTGTTGTTATATTTTATATATTGTAAGCATAAAAATAAAAATTAATGAAATTGTTAATATGAAGAAAATTATATTTTTCTTTAATATAAATATATATATTTTTTTAAAAAAAAAAACCTTTAATAAAATTAGAATTAAAAAATTAAAAATTAAAAGTTTTTATAAAAGTTAAAAATATAAATTTAAAAGCTTTAATAAAAGTTAAATTTAGTTTTTTTTTTAATTTTAAAAAAATAATCCAATACAATAAAAAATGTACCAAACATTAATTTAATACAATTTTATACATTACAACACAATACAATACAATACAATCAAATACAATATAACGTATCAAACGAGTCCTGCTCACATGGTTAGTATATGTGCCTTTAAATTAAGGCCAAAAGGCTCTCTCTCCAAGCTTTTCATACTCCATACTCTAGAGATATTTCCTGGCCAACCTCAAGGTTGGGTGTGAAAACTATATACTACAGTTACACTAATAAAATTGTAGTTAGCTAGGAAGAAAACTTGGTTAGAAAACAAAGCCAAAACAAGAAATAATACCAATAAAAGCGTGAAATTTCCAAAACAATTTAATTCAGAAGTGAAACAATTTTTACGTTTTAACAAAAATCTCGCAGAATAATTATTTACATCCTCATACTTAGATATTAAGCACTTAGACACGTATGTGATATAAAATTCCAAATCAATGACAATGCCCCTGTGCTAGTGGTGTGCCGCAGCAAATTCTGACTAAACATTAACCAACTCTTTTAACCTTTTTTCCAACAATAATTGGTTATATATATATATATATTGTTTTTATTGTGGGGACGTCTTTCGCTATTTGGTAAAAGATAGCTCACTGCGTCAATTATGTACAATCATTTCATTACCAAAAACAAATATACGACGATCATCATAAAATCATTTAAGTAACATCTTTTAAATGAAGCAAATAAATTAGAAAAAGTGAATACAATATTTTATTTTCTTATCTGCGACAATGAAATAAATCAAGCATGGCATTTAATATTGAAAAAATAAAATGCCCATAAAAAAATTATTGTATTATCAAAGAATTAAGGATATATTATATTTTCTTCTTCTATTTTTTTTTATATGATATTTAAATATCTGAAGTTTGTTTAAATTATATTTTTTTTTCTGTTTATTTTTTCTATTAAAATACACTATATCTCATACGTGATGAAATAAAATACAATAATATTTTCTGTGAGACTAACATTGACACACTGACGCACTGACATTGACACTTAAATTACATCTCTTTCCTTTCTATTTGTTTTGCAATCACACTCTTTATTAACTAACTTTTTCAATTAATACAAAAATATTTTTTTTTATCAAACTTAATTAAAAACATGGAAATATATATGTATACATACTTTCTTTTTAATTACAAATTAAAAGACAAAAATTTTATATCTAAAAATATTATACATATATATATATA